>APFE031582338.1:0-22116 GCA_000404065.3 Pinus taeda
AAAATCACTGTCAGGAATAGGTATCCAATCCCATGGATTAATGACGTTCTTGACCAGCTCAAGGGGGGAAAGTATTTCAGTAAGATCAATTTTAAGTTTGATTATCACTAGGTTCCAATAGATCCCATAGATGCATGGAAGACCACTTTCAAATCAAAGGAGGGCCTTTTTGAATGGTTTGTCATGCCTTTCAGGTTGATAAATGCACCTGCAAATTTTATGATGTTGATGGGTGACATCTTGCGGCCCTCATCAACTGATTTGTGGTTGTATATCTAGACACCATTCTTATCTTTAGCAAGAGTTGGAAGGATCACTTGCAACACATTCAACGGGTCCTTCAAAGCGTACAACTACACAAACTATTCGCCAACCTAGAGAAATGCACCTTTGGCATGGGTCAGGTCCAATATCTGGGCTATGTCATGGATGAGAAAGGCGTGAATGTGGATCTGGCTAAGATCAAATTCATTCTAGGTTGACTAACCCTAACCACTCTAATAGAGTATTGCAACTTTTTGGTCCTTACCAATTTTTATCAAAGGCTTGTGTTGGGATTCTCCCATATCACTTAGCCTTTGAGTCAAGTTACAAAGGGTAGAGTGAAACCAATTTTTTCTTGGTTCAAGTCCCAACATAAGGAATTCACTGAACTGAAGCACCGCCCCTAATCTACACCTATACTCACATTGCCAAACCTGCAATAGCCATTCGAAATCGAGATGGATTCCTCTTAATATGTTATTGGTGTAGTTATCAACTAGTAAGGGCATCCCATGACATATCACAATGATATACTTTCCAATACAATTCAGAAGTACCACACTTATGATAAAGAGATGTACTCTATCATGTAGTATTTCCAAAAATGGAAACATTACATTTTGGGGAATTAGACAGTCATCCACACATATCATTGACCTCTTCAGTTTATATAGACACAAGGGAAGTTACAAATGATCGCCATGAGAAGTGGTCTACATATATTCAACAATTTCCCTTAAACATTAAGTACAAGAAGGGTAGCACCAATCATGTTGTATATTTCCTCAGTCGACCGCCAGTTATCGCACTAACTACTGTTCTCAACTCTTATGGCCACAAGACACTTGGATGGCCACAAATGTAAAAGAATGATTCAGAGTTTGTGACCACTTACTAGATGCTAGTGGATTGCAAGCAAGTTCTAGATTTACACAACATCCACACATCTATAGTTCGAGGATGATAAAGCAACCCGATTTATTAAACGCATCCAACATATTTTCTAGCAAGTGCATGACATCTTCAATAAATCCAATTCTAATTACAAGAAGTTACATCATCAACATCGGGTGTCGCACAAGTTTCAAATAGGTGACAAATTCTGTTGCATTTGCAGAAAGAACACCTTACTGGACCCCATCAGTAGATAAAACCACTCTGATATGGGCCTTACACTATCACCAAGGGTATGGGAGACAATCCTTTTGAGCTTAGCATTCCCCCACTCCTTGGCTTACACCCAGTGTTCTATGTGGACTTCCTTTGGGCAAACTTTCCACCATTACTAAACACATAAAAAATTAGAGAACAAATCACACCAACAGAGCTAAACCGAGACTGCATGGAACATGCCACAACTAATTGAATCATGGAGACGAAGATAAAAAACACTCGCCAGCAAAATATCCAACTGTAACAGGTTGTCAAAGATATCCAACTCCTCAACCAAGGCATGTGGCTTACGAGGGAGAAAGTTCAACATAAGTTTCCTCGTCTCATGGAGGAACTCAATGCAATGGGGACCATTACTTCCTAAGGTGGGGGGGGGGGTGATCCAGGTGGATATTGGTGGACATCAGCCTATTCCAATTGGATCCCCACAATTGTTTCTTTAAGTTTCCTTAATTCTAGCACGATTTACTAGTTTTGGCAACTTTTCGAGCCTTGAACTTTTAAAGTCACTTTGAGGCCCCAAACGACGTTTTTTTTGTAAAATGGGAATACCCATAGCTGGTAGAAGAAAGTTGTATTCCTCAAATAGATCTTCCAGTGAGGTATCGTACACATCAACAATAGATCTTATGCCAAAGTTATGACGCCGACAAGTTGATGTATCAATTTACCCTAACGGGGCCCACTTACTTTTGGTACTTCATCTCGTAGGGTTAGGTTTTTTGGATGTTTAAGGTTTTCCATTATTTTTTAATAATTAATAGGCCTTCAAGACTCATTGTAACATAGTTTAGAAGGCATGTAGTTGCCGCATCTCTTCTCAAAGATAAGCTATAATCGCCTATGCTAGTTTATTTCCATTCTGCATGTCAACAATTTTTGGTACTTTTTTATTAATGTATTGAAGTTTGGTTTCATTGTATCTTGGTGTATCTATTTATATTGTATTTCAATTCATTCCTTCATAAATATGGATAATAAACCACGGTAATTTATGGTCAAAAAATATTTAATAATGGTTTGCATTGTCAACAAGGCTAACTATGGTCAACAATGGACAATATGGTCGAACATGGTCAACCTTAATAAACCTAGGCATCATAGTCATCGATTTTTTACCATATTCATCTATAGGCAACTGTTGAAAACCTTGAACAATGATGGATACCCATAGTTAATCATATTGACCATAGTCGACCATGTTTGGCCAAGATCAACTATGGTCAAACAAACTCATACATGGCCAAACATTATCAAAATGGTCAACCATGGTCAACATTTTTCAACCATGATCAATCATGGTCATGTCCATTCAACCATAGAAAACCTTGAACACTAATGGTCAACCCATGATCTATTATGCTCAAGATGGGAAACTATGGTGAACCATGGTTAAAATGGTTGAGCATGGTGAACCATGTTGTTCATGGTCAAACATGGTCAACCATGGCCATCCATTGTCAACATGGACAGCTATAATCTATCACAGAAAAATGTTATCAACCATCGTCAAATTTATCAAACATGTTCATTCATGGTTATCATGGTCAAACCATGGTCAACCATCATCAACCATGATCAAACATGGTGAGTCACGATCAATGATAGTCAACCATAGTCAATCATAATCTATCATAGTCAATTGTAGTTAGCTATGTACGAGCATGGTCATCCATAGTCAACTATATGTTGACCATAATAGACCTCCTCACCCATAGCTTGAAGATATTTAGCCATAGTCAACCATAGTCTACTAATCCTTCCTATTGAAGATAAGGGTGTCAACTAGCACAACTGCATTACTAAATGTGGTTGATATACACTAATTAGTTCCATTTTTCTTACCTTTTATATGCAAAGTGACAGATAAAATGTATTAGATAATCTTGTGTCAACAATATTTACTAATGTTAGTCCAATGTATTCATTATTTTCTCTCATATTTATTCCCACGGCAATTAACTTCCTATCTACATATATCCCAACATCATCAATATGTTTCTACAACTTACTTCATTGGATGTTGTGATTGTCAAATTCATTTACATTTATTGGATAATTGAAGAATTAAAGGGGATTATTACATAAATGAAGGATTTGGATATGAATTACAGACGTATGTATCAATTGAATTAATTAAAATGTGGTGATTTTTTTTATATGGTGTTGATATCAATTTCTTACTATAATTAATTAATAAAATATAGATTGTAGAGGTATTTCTCATTTCAAGTAATGAATATTTGATGTTCTTTCAATATTAAGGTAACATTGTTCCTTCATGGAAGGATGTGTGATTAGAGAAATTATGTTTTTGTACTCTATTTAAAAGGATATTGTGGGAATAACATCGTAATGGTACTAAAGTCAAAGATCATTCATTTTTGAAAGGTGTAGAGAATGAAAGAGAGAAGAGTTGGTAGGATCTTTATTTAAGATACAATGAAAAATAATTACATTAGTGAAGGAATGGTTAATGAATTGTGGATGAATGAGAGGGAATGAGGTGGCTGCAAAAACTTGGGAAGGGAAAGTGAACTCGAGGACATAATATTAGAGATTGGAGAGAGGAAGTAGGGGACTACAAAAAAATGAAGAAGAGGAAAGTGGACCAAAGAAGAAAGGATTGGAGATAATCGATTAGAGGGGATTGGTGTTTCCTATAGGTTGGTGCGTACAAAGTAGTAGAGAGGATTGGTGTCTCCTATAGGTTAGTACCTATAGGTTAGTACCTATAGGTTAGTACCTATAGGTTAGTACCTATAAATTAGTAGAGGGGATTGTTATTTATTGTAGGCTAATACATAGATGGATTGAGAGCATTGGTGTACCCTATGTTTTGGTTCCTACAAAGATTGTAAGAGTAGGCTGGTTCCCTCAAAGAAAAATCAATCCAAAGAAGTTTTTCATTTCTTCCTGATAGGTTTCCACATATATCCTATGATCCATGTTCTACCTCCAACTTTTTTTTAATTGAAAATTGTATTATATTGATCTAACCCACCTCCCCTCTTAGTATTATTGTGAATCCAACAATTGATGAAGTATGATGTTAAATATTACCTTATGGTGATGAAAATTCAATACTACCTTAATTTTTGCTAGATATAATTTTATACCTTTAAATGAAGTATGATGTGGTCAACTAACATCATTAATTTTTTTCATTATTAACGACTATGTGGCATTCCTTACATCTCATTAACAATTTATGTACATTAGCCAAAGCTACATCAAATTCATCACCATAAGTTGTAAAATTGTCCACGTAAATTTCCACATATTCATGGATGAAGTAAGAAAATATTCCAATTACTTCTTGTTGGAAAGTTGTAGGAATAAAGTAGGAAGATGTCACTAAGGGACATATCAACATGGTTTTGTCAAAATCCTCGGGAGCGATTTGAATTTGGTTATATTTGCTAAATCTATTGAGGGTAGAGAAATATTTCCCCCTCGCTAAGGTATCCAACACTTGGTCGATGAATGGGGATAGGAAGTGAACCTTATGAGTCGACTTGTTAAGTTATCTATAATCTACACAAATTCTTCACTTGCAATTGTTTTTGGGTACAACGACAAGAGGGGAGACTCATTGGCTATTAGAAATAAGGTAGATAAGTCATGTTGAAAGCAACTTCCACAATTGCTCTTTGATGAGCTCGATTCATTCATCAATGAGGTCTAATCTTCCTCATGCATGTTAGATGTCAACTAGCACATATACATTATTAAAAGTGATTGTTATGGGCGATCAATTTTTTCAAGATGAAAAATTTCACATCATGGCCATGAAAAAAATGATCATACTATGTGATGAAAAGAATAATTCTTCATGCAAAGAAAAAAATCAACAATATCAACCATTTACAAACATGTAACCATAGTCACCCATAGTCAACCATTTCTTTCATGGTATATTAATAAAATATTTGATATACTTTATTAAATATATATGGAATACTCTATTAAAACCATCCATCTATAAATATATATGGACTGCTCTATCAATATAATTATGTTAACGATAAAATGATAAAATTTCACTCCAAATAAGTAAATCCCTTGATTTGATGTGTATTGTCCATCAATTTAAAAATAAATAAACTATATTAATACATTCAAGATATAATCCTGACTCGACTATAAATTATATATTCAAATATATCATCATAAAATGCATCATATGGTAACATGAATTTATACAGTGCTGATATCAGTTTCTCATTTGAACTAATTAAAGGCCGACGTTCTTACAAAATGCAACGTTGTGTCCCTCTTGAATGTGAATGGACGTGATTGTGTCTTAGTTTTCGATTATAAAGGGATATCGTGGGCATAGCAATACGTCAATTAAATCGAATATCCTCTACTTACCAAAGGTGTCTAGAACGATTGAGCGCAGAATCAGTAGCAAAAGTGTAAGGGCGGAGAAGAACTGGTATTACGGTAGAGATGGAGCAAGGGTTCGACATTTTATACAACCGTTTCTTAAGGTTGGCAAAGATCTTGGAAGGGTTTTCAGAAGCCGAACTGTTTGTTGCAGACGACCACGCTGACACTTACACTATTGGTTACAACATTGCCCTAAAAAACCCTTCTCAAAGGCAACAACTGTATGATAGATACAAGGACTGGTTACAAGAATGCCTAGTGGGTGTCATTTTACCAGATCTCAGGAATAAGGATGGAGAGGTGATGTTGAAACAACCTGTCAAACGCTGGGAAAACTATAAGGTGATCGTACACTGGCTTTCAAAGTGGTTCAGTTATTTGGATCGTTACTTTGTTAAAATGAACTATTTTACTCCTCTCAGAGATGCAGGGTTCATGTGTTTCCGGCAGCATGTGTACCATGAAATCAAGGCTACTGCAAGGAATGCAGTGCTGGCGCTCATTCACAGTGATCGTGAGGGAGAACGAATTGCAGATTGGTCTTTGCTGAAAAACGTTTTAAACTTTTTCGTGGACATTGGAATGGACGATGCAGGAGTGGGTTTGTACGAGAACGATTTTGAAGCACAGATGTTGGAAGATACTCGAAATTATTACTCCACAAAGGCTGCTTTATGGATTTCACTCTTTTCTTTTCCTGACTTTCTCAAAAAGGCTGAAGAGTGTTTAAAACAAGAGGGTTTCCCATTATTTGCACTCCACCACCAAAGAGAAACTATTACTAATAGTACAAAATGAACTACTTTCGCCTTATCTAACGCAGCTTGTACAAAATGAACATAAAGGCTGTCCCGCCTTGCTGAGAGACCACAAGAAAGATGATCTTTCCAGGATGTACAGGCTGTTTTCTAAAATATCGAAGGGTGTGGACACAATTGCAAGTTGTTTAATACAACAAGTGACCACAGAAGGAAGAATAATAGCAAAGCAGGCAGAAGAAGAAGAAGATTCAAATGCTTTGGTAGGAAATTTCATTCAACTCCAAGACAGGTATGTGGAATATGTTGAAGATGCATTTCAAAAAAACATTATTATTAGCAAAGGTTTGATTCTAGGATTTGAGGCAATATGTGGAAATGATGTTGGAGGAAGCACATTTGCCGAAATACTGGCAATATTTTGTCATAATCTACTTAGTAAGGGTGGCCAGGTGAAAAAGACCGATGCAAAACTAAGCGATGGGGATGTTGAGAATATGCTTGAAAAGGTGGTGAAACTCGTTGGCTATATCTCCGATAAAGATATATTTGGTGAACTTTATAGGAAAAAATTAGCCTCTAGAATATTGTCGGATGAAAATTTTAACCTTAGCATAGAGCAGCAGGTGATAGCAAAGTTGGCGGAGCAAAATGGGAAGCGGTATACATCAAAGATGGAGTTCATGATAAAAGATTTGGTTATAGCAAGTGAGGGAAAATCTGCGTTTGATGAATATCTTGGTAGCGGAAATATCAACCTTGGAACAGAACTGAGAGTGAAAGTCTTGACCACTCCATTTTGGCCAATCTCCCAATCATATATTTCCCAACCCAATCTACCTTCGGATATTGCCAACTGTGTTCAAGTATTCGAAGCTTATTATTCTGCACAAAATGAACGTCGTATTCTTACATGGATATATTCTCTGGGAACGTGTAATATCAGAGGCAACTTTGACAACCAAATGGAATTAGAAATGACCGTATCAACTTATCAAGCAATGATATTGCTGCTATTTAATGACCACGAGAAGTTGAGTCGTGCAGAAATTAAATCAGAATTGAACCTCGCAGATGATAAACATGTTGACAAACATCTACATTCAATCGCGGGTTCGAAGTACAAAATTCTTCTGAAACAACCTGCAAATACCAAAGTTGTATCTCCTGCTGACACTTTTGAAGTGAATCCTAATTTTAGCAGCAACTTGAAGAGGATTCGAATTCCGTTCCACCACCTCTAGAAGAAAAGGTGGGGAATAAGAAGGTGTTAATGGGCGTAGAGGATGATAGAAAACTTGCGATCCAAGCTTGCGTTGTTCGCATCATGAAGAGTAGAAAAGTTTTGGATTGTTCGCGTCTACTAAATGAATGCTTTAATGAACTCAAAAGCGTGTTCAAGCCGGACGTCAAAGCAATCAAAAACGAGATCGAATTTTTAATTTCCAAAGACTTCTTGCAACCTGACCAGGAAAATCCTCAAAACTTGAAATATGTTGCTTAAATATAGCTGCATTCTCTGTAATGCTTTTCTTTCGAAAATCACAGTTCTTTTCTTTTTCCATTCATAGCCTTCACATTCAGTGACAGCTTTAGATTTAGATTCAGTGCACTGCACTCTTTATTGTAATTCTCTTTTCTCAAACTTTTTTCCTTATTCATCGAAGAAACTTCATATATTCTTTGTGACGGGTTTGACGTCACATGGTACATCGACTTATAACGGTTTCTTGATGAAATGTTTTAAAGGCTTATTGGTTTAAATTTTCCTTAAAGAGTCTCTTTTTATAACTAAACATGCCATACTTTTGTGATTAGTATGATAATGTGAAAAGATCATTGGATTTGCCTACGTTAGCTTTATCAACTATCAAATTTCTCATCATATGGTATGCAACATACCAATAGCTAGTCATTATGTTCCCTTGGTCTGTAAATATAAATTTGCTAGTACAAAATGGGTACAAATGCCAGGGAGCCAATCATTATACTTAAGGTTGAATAGTAGCCAATAAAACCCGAAAAGAAAGAAAACTATATGCAATGTCACATGGTTTGGGTTTAGTTTGGGTTTGACAATGATTGGGTTCGCTTTGAGTTTGGTTTGAGTTTGAATTTTTTGATGAGGTTCCCTATTAGGTGATAATATTCCTTCCCTTATAATAATAATATTCTTACCATCTTTAGGAAGGTTCATATGAGTGCCATACATTGACATATACCAACCTATTCTAGTTTTTGAGTCTATACCAACGATGATCAAATAGTTACTCACTGACATATCCATTACTTGGATATTATAAGTTGTTATGATTTCAAGATGAGCGCATAAAACTACCATGGAATATTTAATATCATTGGTATCTATTTGTTGAGAATTATTGTAGACCATTCTTGGTTCTCTCCTCGTAGCACTATAAACCGAATTCCTCTATAAAAATTTTAAGCATGACATTAAGGATTGACCCAATATCAACTAAATGAAAATAAGCAATTTATCACATACTTCCATAGATACATAAAAATGAGGGCTTTTGAAAAAAAATCTAGAATTATTTACAACCAACACTTTGTCTTCAAGAGAATCCTCTTCTATGAGATCCGATGAAATGGATAGGTGTAAGAAATTTTCTTTCAAGAAAATTCTTTAAATGTTGTTGTTTCTCAAGGATAGTGGTCACTTATCAGCCTCCTTGGATGGCTAATTATTGGTATTTATAACTCTAAAAGTGTTCCTTGTTTTAGTCACCATTATTTCATTATCAATGACCCAATCCAAGGTTGTGACCATGTGCTCAATTCTTTTACCAAAAATTCTTTCTTGTGAATTATTTTTAACCTCACAAGGTTTTTCATCATGGTAATCTTCAGGAAAGTTACACCATGGTTGGGAAAGAAGGGAAATTGATTAATATGTTTGGGAAGGGTTTCTAATGATTTTCAAAGTGGAATCTTCCCCGTGAGGTTCTAAACCACCTTCTTCTTGAAAGAGATTAGACAATTACTCATGTCTTCCATGAGTTGAAGGACAAAATATATATCAAATTGATTAATTGGGTCTTCAAGTGGAAGACGAGTGAGATGAAATTGTTCTTCATATTCCAAACATATTATAAAGAATACCCCATATTACTTTGATTTTTCTCCTCTAAACAGTGATGATAAGCTAAGAGACGAAGTATTATACTAGCGCATCATGGTAGCTTAATTTTGTGGCTCAATGATTTCTAGAATTTGATTATACAATTTTGTGAATCAAAGATCAAATGATTTAATAGTCTCACCTTTTGTAAAGTTTACATTATTATATCCTCGAAGGAGATCAATAGGGCTTTGAGGTCGTCCATAACTAGATTTAAACCAGTAACAAAGCTCTATCTAAGTAGAGAAGTCTTTGGGTGGAATTTCATAGAAATCAGTTGGTACTTTTTTTTCTAAGAAGTCCATAAACATCAGCATGCAAGAATCATTATCATTGGAACTGATATTGTAATATGAGTAAGAAAAATCAATCAGATCTTCATTAACAGTGATGGTACCACCAACCGAGAACTTTGGAAAATGATATTTAAATTTGGGCAATAGTGTATTAGTAGGTTTTAAGTTTAACGGGAAGGCCACATGCCAAGGAGTTGCATTCACATCTTCTTCAAATTGGAATAAACCATACTTCCTTATTACCTTGAGATGATTAGTGGCAGACTACAATGGATTAAAAGATGAATGCAAAGTGCCAATTTGGATAGATGAATATGCAGTCAATGAAGAATGAAAAGAAGAGTAATAGATTAGGAATAATATGGGGTTTCTAACATTACTCTTTGAGATGGAAAGGTTGCTCTAAAAAGGAAAGTGATATCTTGATAAAATTTAAGATGAGCTTGAGCAACAATGGATTAAAAGATGAATGCAAAGTGCCAATTTGGATAGATGAATATGCAGTCAATGAAGAATGAAAAGAAGAGTAATAGATTATGAATAATATGGGGTTTCTAACATTACTCTTTGAGATGGAAAGGTTGCTCTAAAAAAGAAAGTGGCAGACTACAATGGATTAAAAGATGAATGCAAAGTGCCAATTTGGATAGATGAATATGCAGTCAATGAAGAATGAAAAGAAGAGTAATAGATTAGGAATAATATGGGGTTTCTAACATTACTCTTTGAGATGGAAAGGTTGCTCTAAAAAAGAAAGTGATATCTTGATAAAATTTAAGATGAAGAAAGGAATGCATAAGTTTTAAAGTTGTCATTTTTCCTTTGATCGCCAAAATGTTTTCACAAGCAAATCTATTATGCTTCGCTACCAACTTCCCTAAATCTCACTGGGTGGGTGAGATAATGGGAGTAAGCCCAAGATTTATTGCCTTGAATTAAACTATAATAAATTATGCACAACTAATTTATACAAACAAATAAAAGGGAGATCATATAAACAATAATGTACATTTTGTGAAGAAAATAAATTGAAATTTGAACAAACTGATTACAAACTAATGAATGAAATTATGAGTAGATTTCATGATAATACTCTATTAGCCATAAGGCCGCATAAGTATGCATTAAAATATGACATAAACAAACTCATAATTTTCAGCCATTAATGTCAAAAATCTGTTCACAAAAATTAGCAACATAAAGTAAATTTTTTAGAGAAATGTGTAAAAAAGATATTGGTTGTTGATTGTTGATTTTATTAATGAAAACTTGATTACAAGGTACTATTTTGGCTAATTATTGTGAGAATCTAGACCAAAAATCAACTTTAAAATGTCTATGAAAGACTCATATGTTGACACTCGAAATGTTAAAAGTTAGGCAAGACTACAATGGATTAATTAGCATTGATATAATAAATATCAAACCTTCTAACAACACAAAATAACACAGAAAATAAACACCAACCTTATTAAAGGAACCAAAAATTGATGAGCTCACTTTCTCCTTGTCAAGCCTTGAAGGATTTTTGTTGTCACCAAACAAGTAAGCTCTTGTACTCTATAATATATTAGTCAAAGGAAAAATGACAACTTTAAAACTTATGCATTCCTTTCTTCATTATTATTTTCCAACCTTCCTTATGTTCCTTTTGCTTAGTTTTATATTTTCCTTGGGTAGTTGGCGGGAAAAATTGTTTTATAACTAATGTTTGTATGATGTTGAAGTTTTTTTCTTTTTATTTAGAATAAGACATTTAGAAGGGGTATTTTTAATTAATACCATCAAAATATGTACCACAGTAAATAAAAAATATGTTGTTCCAATACTTGATAACGTTGTAGTATAAAATATGTTTATGAAAAATAAAGTAAAACCACATTATGCCAAAGAAATAATGTATGTTAGCTATGTTAGTTTGCTAGGGCCATCCATGTAGAATGGTCTTTTCTCCTCCTCCTTTTCTCTCCTCCCCCCTCCTTCAGTTGTGGGAATATTAGTATGTGCGTGTAATGAAGTGTCCCCAGAGGGACAATGTACATGTATGGATGAGATACATAATTTCCCCAATGTAAGACAAGACAAATAATCAAGGGGTTGCTGAGCATGGAAAGAAGCAGCCTAAGATAATGCAAAGTGTATCTGAGGACTAATAGTCACAGAGTGAACTGAGTGATGACAAACATTAGGCTGATGTGCAAATCTAGATGTGGGCCTAATAGGGTTGGTGTCCCAACCATCATTCTATTGTAGTAGTTATTGAGATATATGAGGTTTTTAATTTACATTATGCTAGGATGTGGAATAGGTTCATTTTGTGAAGCATGTGGGGTATAAGTGACTAACCTGTTGAATAATCTATGGAAATTAGTTATAATAGGATTCTTCTACCTTGATAACTATTTGTGATGTGTTTTAGCTTTTCTTATTAGCATAGTCTACACTTGTTATTACTAGAGTGTGTCTTCTTAGTTCATCAAATAACTACCAAAACAAAGAGACAAGAACACACAATGTTGGCCTTTTTCAGGGCCAAAAAGTCTCCCTCTTGGAGAGGAAAACCAACACACAATTCTTCTTATAGAGATTCCCATTGATGAATACCAAGACCATGACCCTTGACTTAATTAAGTCATTCTAGGATCGTGACACCAATCCTTTTCTTGATACTCCTAAGATCATCACCATCACTACTGCTTTACCAAGTCATTGAGATCATCATAGTTGCACCATCATCAAGGTCATTGTTGTACGTTCACTGAGATAGTCATTGTTCATTTACTAAGATCATCACTGTATATTCACTGATATTATCATTGTATCATTAGGGAAATCATCATTGTGCCAACGAGCTCCATATACTGAAGTTGCACCGAGATATTTTATTATGATTATGACTTCAAAATTGTATCTCCATCAAACATTGTGCCAAGATTATGACTGCATCCATAATATGAGATAGAGTGTCTCTGTAGGATCACTAAGATCCTTACCATCACATTTTATGCCTTGACTATCATTGTTCCTATTATGTGTTATGAGTGTGTTGATTACGCCAAAACGTGATCATGTGGAGGCTAAGACACAATGATATTAATCATTGTAATTGTCCAATATTTCCATAAAGGTATGTGAAGATAGCACTTCATTGAATATATTGAGATCATGATTGTTTGTCGAGACAGAGTATTTTGCATTGATACCTTCATCTTCGCATATATGTCGAGACTGTAATCACTTTGAAGAATTCGAGGTTATGACCCACAATCATTGCCACCGAAGAAGGTAGAGGCATCTTATCTCCTGTAATGCAGATTCCATAAAAAAACATGCTTGTGATTGACCTTCTTTTACGTAGATCCATAGCAAGGTATATATAGTATTTTCCACTTCATAATAAGCCGACTTGAGCTAGTGAAGAGATGCGTCTATAATGCAAGCTGACATGACACCATTTAATTTATTTTGTTGGCCGACTTAATTGAATTTTCCATTGTTTTGTTTGTGGACTTCTTCTTGTGCTATGTCTTGGAGGATTGTGCTTATCTTGGAGAGCCTTTTAGACTAGTATACATTTACACATAGGCTTAAGAAGAGATTCTTATACATGACTTTGACTCTTTGAATTTCCTAGACTTATGAAATGAGCAAGAAACTCATTCTTATAATTTTCAAAAATAATATTTATTTTCCTTGACAAGTACAGAGATCAAAATTATATTTGTAAATATCGAACCTAGTTACACTTTCTTCAACACTCCCTCTTAACTAGGGAGGTATTTATAATGGTACTTAGTCATTCTCAATCAGAAGAATTTCTCATAAGAAGAATCAGATTGGTAACCCATCTGTAGAGCATCATAGTAACCAACATTGTTTCCACAGCAAGGCTTTGACCGATAGCTCTATCTCTCATCAGATCAGAGCATAATGTTGGTGAGAGAAACGACTATAGACACCTTCATCATTATCTCTCAAGGTACATACCCACCCAGATGTTCACTGAGTATGCCCTTCTAGGACTTTCTTCCCTTGGGTTCCCAACCCTCAAAGAATATCATTCCTCTTTCCTACTCTTATCTTGGATTCCCTACACATCCTCAAAGGGAATCGAATTCCAAATAATTACCCAATCCTCCATTCTTTCTTCCCAGGTGAAGATAAGAATGTTGTGTCTATCATGTGTCTACATTTCCATTCATGGCCTTCTCTAAGACTTACAGTTTTCATTCATTGAAAAACACATCTATCACTCCATTTTTAATCAGGGGTGACTTAATCCAGCCTCCGTCTTAATTAGGGATTCTCCTTTCATCAATAATTTTTTATTCGTGGGTCCTTCATCGACTTGATCAACTTCTTTTCTTGATGTCATGAAATTTAGTCGAGCTTCTTCCTTGTAGGGCTTTTGGCCATCAATCACTTTAATTCTTGCTTTGTCATGTCATTTCTTTTTCAAGGAAAGTGGCCTTCTTGGTACATAACTGGAACATTCTTAATCTGGCTACTTCTTTCTCATCATGCTTATTTTAGGAGTATCCATTGCATGAATACTAGTTGTACTTTCACTTATAATTCTTGTTCTAGTAGCCCTCCATGAACTCATCCAAATATTATTCAAGAAATAAAAACATATCATTAAATAAAATCATACCTTTCGAAATGTCTCTTCATCATGACATATTTTCAGTAGGTATCAGCATTGTGCATACTTGTTGACATGTTTCCCAAAGATATCTATTGTCAAGGGTCTCTAATTTTCAAATTTTCATCAAAGTCTTCATATTTTTCAGGGAGATTTCCTAGTCAGCTCTTCATCATAGTAAGAGCCGTAGAGGAATCGGCAGATCTGTTGATTTCCTTCATCATAGTTTCATAGCTCACGATCTCTTTCTCAGGGGTTTCTAATCAGGTTTATGTAATTATATTCAACCACCTCATACTTTATATGAGGACATATTATGTTGATTTCATCTAGTGCGACTTATGCCATTTTGCATCTTTTAAGAGGGGGATATCCTTTTATCTTTATCATGCTTCTTAATATATAAGTGATGATCTATATTACCTACAACCATATGACATGACATTTTAAAATTAAATGCATGCATACATACCTCATTTCACCTTTAGGTCATCTAGGCTTCTTCCAACAACTTTCTTGATTGAAGTGTCTTCAACCCCTTGATCTACTTCTATTATTATGTCACCATAACATTATCCACGAATTCCATGAGTTGGAGTTCTTTATGAACCACTTTCTTTCTCTCTAGATTAGTGAGCCCTACGATGAGCATTCCATCAGAGAATTTTGAGGATATTGTATATCCCCAACTAGTAGATGTTTCCTTTTGACTTGATGTATGATGAGCCTTATCCTCGATTACACCTTCCTTTCCTTCAATGTCCATTGAGGTTCCCAGGAGCTACATCCTACATGTTTGTATGCCATGGATTTTTTCATTCATGATTCCCATGGTAATGTCACAAACTCTTGTTTCTAATGTTTTCATGATGCCACAATGCATCTTAATATCATGGCCATCTCTTTAATTAAAGATCAAGGAGCTTATGATAATATCCTTTTGTGAGGGAGGCCATCTTAATCGTAGTGGATATCTATTGCTCCCTCATTCCTTGGCCCTTTTCTTTAGTTTCCTCCATTTTTGGTGATATGAGCCTCTTTCTTGAATCTTATACTATTTTTTCTTTTCCTTTCTACACATAATTGTGTTCTTCAACATTTTTCCTTCTGTCATAGATACCACAAGTTGTCGAATGAGGTAACCTTCTTTTTTCATGGATATTTGTTACCTTGAGTATTATCTTCTTATCATATTTCCTAGATCTGTCAATTGAGATCTCATGAATATGTTCTTTCTTTATTTGAAACCTTCATTTTGTGTAGATCATGTCTAAGTGATGTGACCTTCTATATTTCATTTTTCATAGAATGTATCCTCTAGTATTTCATATATCTCTTTGATGTCTTCTTTCTTCATACATGGGGATGAGAGAACCTTAATGTTTCATTCCCGTGAATTCAAAGAAGACCTTTTTCCTTGATATGTTCATTAACTTCTTTTATCTATGAGGATTATGACAATCCTCCCCATTTCATGCAAGGACCTTTGAAGATCCATTCAATCCATAAATCTCCTTACAGTCATGAAGTCATTTAACCAGACTTGGTTTTAAAATGTAAGATACTTACTTGACAAGTGAAGATGAACTCTTCTACTTGATCACTTTGATGCTGGTTGGAGATGATGTATTGGATTTGCCTCTTGGATGGTGTTCTCTTCGATGGGAAGCCTTTATTCAATGGAAAAGGTTCCTTCCTTTTGATGAGAATGATTTGTTGCTTCCCTGGGATGATATTCTTCTAGGGAAAGGAAATGATCCTTTCTTTTATAACCTTTAAGGTGATGACAATGTTTTTTCTTCTTCAATATGCTTTTCCTTCTTTAGTAGTGGAGATCAGGATTTCTACTAGGGTTTCAACCTGTTTCAATATGAAGTGATCTTTGATTTTGAGATATTTTGAGTTACCTTTCTTTGTAAACACCTTAATGAGGGTCTTGGTGGCATTTTGATTATGGTTATGGAGACATAAGTTCTTGCTATTGTAGACTGCTTGTTGTGGAATTGATCCTTCAATCTTTACAAAACCCTTCAAATTTCTTTGTTTTCGTTGAAGAATAATCCTTGTATGTCTCTTTGTTGCCCTTCCTTTGACTTCTGAACCTTAGCTCTAATGCCATGTTGAATAATATAGGGCAATTAGTTATGATAGGACTCTTCTAGCTTGATAACTATTTGTGAGGTGTTTTAACTTTTCTTCTTGGCATAGTCTTCACTTTTTATTATTAAAGTGTGTCTTCTTAGTTCATCAAATAGCTACCAAAACAAAGAGACAATAACACACTATGTTGGCTTTATGCCAGGGCCAAAAACTCTCCCTCTTGGAAAGGAAAACCCACACAAAATTCTTCTTATAGAGACTCCCATTGATGAATACCAAGATCATGACCCTTGACCTAATTAAGCCATTCCAAGACCATGACACCAATCCTCTTATTGGCACTACTAAGATCATCACCATCATTATTGCTTTACCAATTTCATCATTGAGTTCATCATAGATGTACCATCATTGAGATCATTACTGTACATTCACTGAGATAGTCATTGATGATGATGATGATGATGATGATGGTTAATGTCCACTGAGACCAAATTGGTCTATCGACCTATAATTTTCTTTCTTAGTTTTTAATTGTTTGGCTCCTCATATTTCTTGGCGAGATTGGTGTTATAGCTTTCTTTTTTTCTCTATGATCTTCCAACTTTCTTTATCTTGTATCTCCTTCATCTCTTCTAATTCTTGGGACATTGTGAGGTCCCTATAATACTAGTGATTACCCCATTACTATTGTAGTTATATCCCTTATTAATATTGTTGTGCCTTTATTGTCCCCATATTGTTATTAATGTGCCCCATAGAATCCCTCTATTGTTATTTTTGTGCTTTTATATTATTATTGTTAGGTCGGATGGGTTATATTGTGACTCCTTAGACTCCTATATATAGAAAGGAGGTTTAGTCATTTGAATCAACAAAGAAGCATTCATTTGTGTAATGTTAAGGAGGTTGCTCCCTCAAAGAGGCTAAATTCTAAGGCATTGATCTATCTTTTCTGTATTTTTGTGAGCTGGTTTCATAACAGACATTGGTATCTTAGCTTCACAATATATTGTGTTCGTCCTTTCGAAGATAGTTGGAGAAGAAGTTTGGTTTAGGAGATCTTCTTTGCTGTTAAATGAAGATTTATTTTGTGCGGAATCTGAACCCTCATAACTATTGATGCTTAAGGGGTTGTCGACTTCACTCTTTTATTGTTGGGCGGGGCTTTCCCCCTGCTTGTCTTGAGAGTTGTTTCTTTCTTGCCTGATTTCTTGTGATTCAGATTTTTCTTGAGAGTGTTCTTATTTGATGACAGTGTAGTGTTCCTTTTGTGCTCCTTCCCACCATGTAGATCTGTGGTGATTTTTTCTAGCAGAATTTTTCTGGGAGGATTTTGGGCAATTTTTGGCTAGGTGGCCTATCTCAAAGCAGGATCGACATCTGAAGAGGACACTTTCATAATCGAGTTTCTAGTTCCACACATAGTCTTTACTTGTTAGGTGTATTTTAACTGGGAATCTGGCGCTGAAGTCCATTTCCACACATATGCGTGCATAGGTGGTTCTAGCATATTCCTTTGTTTCTGTGCACTTGCAATAAAATTTCCCAATTGCATTTCCAATTTCTTTTAGCGAAGAGAAATTCTAGAGATGCAAGGGTAGATTTAGCAATCTCACCCAAAGTGGTGTTGAGATTATGACTATTGTTGAGGGACCGAATGATGGGTTCCATGGCCTCATGAATAGGTCTGATTTTTCCCAAAACCAAGGGTTGGAAACTAGAATACATTGTCTGCTTTTAGGGGTTTCAAAATATACTATAAAGAAACCCCTAGCATAGGGGTAGATATTAATTGCATTAGGAATTAAAGGCTTCCATGCCTCCGATATCCAATTGTGGAGAGCTATCAGTCGTGGCCAAAAACCATTGAATCGGTAGATTAGGGCAGTCTTAGAGAACTTCAAATCCTCATTAAGTGAGGCCTGGACTACCTGGACAATGGGGGTTGGGGCTTCACTAACGATACGGGCAGGAGCTTTCCCCCCAGAGGTGGATGGAACTAAGCCAGCAGTTATTTTCGCGAAGCTGGGAGCCATCTGGAGAATGCTCTTCTGCTGAGTATAAAATATTTCCAAAGAGAAGCCACAGAATATTTCCAAAGAGAAGTGAAGAGTCGTAGATCTATAAACCACAGTAAAGAGAAGAACCGTAGATCTAAGGCCCAATTGATGAGAAGAGAAGTGAAGAGTCACATATCTATATCATGACTTGGTTACATTCTAGCAATGGTTTCCAAGACTTGGTTACAGAGAAGAGCCACAGTAATATGTATGTAGTATGTCAAAACTGGTATTCTAGATCTCCACCCAGAGCCGTATTCTAGATCTCCGCAGATCTTCGCATGAAAGAGCCACAGTAAGAGCCGTAGAGGAATCGGCAGATCTAAGAGCCGCAGAGGAATCGACAGATCTAATATGGTGTATTAGTGGAGCTACATATCTCTGCAGATCTAATATGGTGTATAAGAGCTGCAGATCTTCGCAGTAAAGAGCCGAAGTAATATAATAGATCTTGGAGGGATTGAATGATGAAGAGTCGCAGATGAAATCGGAAAATCTAAGAGCCGCAAAGGACTCTCCAAATTCATTTACTGAGATCATCACTATATATTCACTCAGATTATCATTGCATCTTTACAAAAATCATCATTGTACCAATGAGCTCTATATACTAAACCTGCATTGAGATCTTTTATTAGGATTATGACCGAAATTATATCTACATCAAACGTTGTGCCGAGATTATGACTGCGTCCATAATATGAGACAGAGTGTGTCTCTGTAGGATGACTAAGATCCTTATCATCGCATTTTATGCCTTGACTATGACTGTGCCTATTATGTGTTATGACCATGTTGAGTATGGAAAAATGTGATCATGTTGAGACCAAGACACAATGATATTCATCATTGTAATTGTATGAGATTTATATAAAGGTATGGGAAGATATCACTACATTGAATATATCGAGATTATGATGTTTTGCTGAGACAGAGTGTTCTACACTGAGACCTTCATCTTTGCATCTATGCTGAGATTGTAATCACTATGAAGAATCTAATATTATGACCCATTGTGATTGTCATCGAAGATGGTAGAGACATCTTATCTCCTATAATGCGGATGTCAGATGAAAACATGCTTGTGACTGACCTTGTTTTGCGCAGATCCATAGCAAGGTATATATAGTAGCTTCGACTTCATAATAATATGACTTGAGGCAATGAATAGATGTGTCTTTAATGCAAGTCGACATGACATCCTTTAATTTTTTTTGTTGGCCGACTTGACTGCATTTTCCATCGTTTTGTTTGCAAAATTCTTCTTGTGCTTTGTCTTGGAGGATTGTGCTTGTCTTGGAGGGCCTTTTAGACTAGTATACATTTACACATAGGCTCAAGAAGATCTCCTTATACATGAATTTGACTCTTTGACTTTCTTAGACTTATGAATTGAGAAAGAAACTCATTCTTGTAATTTACAAAAATAATCTTAGTGGATATACACTTTCTGCAACATAACCTAGGTCAACTAATTGAACTCCTCAGAGCCCATGTCAAAGTGTATGGAGAATATAATTCTTTTATTTCTATTCCCCCTCCATGATACATCTTTTATTTTGGGTTTTCCTTTCTTGTTTCCTCAAGAACCTTTGTTAAAGTAACTCATAATGTATTGTGATCAAAAAAATATATCATGTAGCCATTAATTGTTGAGCATAAATATATAATCCGTAAAAATAACATAATGTTTAAAGTCATGTTTCACATAAATGTTGGAGTGTTTTTCATACACGCAATGAAAAGCATATAACACAGGGAAAGGGATTGATCATGAATCCAACAAAAGAAAGTGTTACAAAGAACATGTAAGTTGATATAATGAAGATGACATGAAAAATGAGATATTTGTGTGCTCATGTATCATGCTTAGTAAAACATCGTATTTTAGTTTGTGTGATATATTTATGCATGAGTATTTTATCTAAAACATAACATGCAAAAGATAGATTTCACAAACTATAGAGAAAATACATGAGTATTTGTAGTTGAGTAAAGAAAAAACAATATTCTAAGTTTTTATTTTTGCTTCATAATGGTGGCCATGGATATGGGCATGGATGAGCACTTATATAGAAGATTTGGAAAGAACAATGAACAAATATATGATTGAAATTATCAACATGTTTGAGAATAACACTTTAGTGAGGTCAATTTGGTTACCTGTGAGTGAAATGAGGGTTGAGTTTTTCATTTTTTTCTTGAACTGATTTGCAAGATATAAAGAAAATTCATAAACTTTCTAGCACTTCATTTTGAGTGTGATTATGAAAATGGTAAAAGGTAGGGGACAATGTCTCAGTGTGGGAGGTGTGAAATGGTAAGTATGGTGTGGAGTAACCCTGTTATGCAAAAATGTCAATTATTGTCTTTTCTGGGCAATGAAATGATATTTTAAGGTCCACGAGACTAAAAATAGTCTATGAGACAATTAGTTCCATGTTTTTCACTTTTTGCAATTCAATCCTTTTCCAACTCAAATGGATCATGAGTTAGCCCAACCTTTCAATAATCCCCTCGCTGAAAAGAAAATGCCAAGAAACTGATGCTAACATGTTCTCATAACTTTATTTGATGTCTTTGAAAGCATCACATCCAAAATGAAATGTTCTTTGGATTCCACTACACCAGACGTGAAAAATGTACACACCCGTTCTTCCCAAGCTTCTTTAGGAATTTTCCACCATCCTGTTTCACACTAAAGTTGATGCGAGTTGGTCCTTAATTGAGCAATAAGAACCTTTTCCCTCCACGGAATGCTAGCTCCAATGAACTCTTTTTGTTGTAGATCAGGTGTAGGGTTGAATTCCTTAATGTAGTACTTCTTCTTTCTATCCAACTCTTTCCCCCATACCATTTTACGAAACTTCTCCACAACAAAATTCTCTAGATTCTTGCTATTTATGGGATAGGCATTGATGTATATATTCCAGTTTTTCATCCATGTATAATTTTTTTCATCCATGTTTTCTTTCGTTCACTCATGCCTTCATTGAAGATACCAATAGACCATCTACCTACTCTCATTTTCTCAATTATTTTTATATATCTTATGAGTCACACCATAACAATTATTTTGATGGGAGTTGCTCCTGTTTCACTCAACATTATCTCATAAGGTACTGAACTTTTTATTTTTAACTTTCTCATGTTCAAATGTTTTTGGATTTTCTCAATTTGTTTTCGTTTTGAGATGGGGGTTTTGCTAGCCCACAATTCACACCCATATAGCATCACTGGACAAACTAGGAGTCCAAAAATCACTTTAATCGTTTTCCAA
>APFE031582341.1:1735-15533 GCA_000404065.3 Pinus taeda
ATATATATGTCTGAAAATCACTACAGGGAGGTTACGGTAAAAAAAACTTATGGAAACAATTTGTTGAGGGTTAGAATAAACCCTTAGATATTTTATAACTGAATAAGTGAGTATTATACAAAAAAATATGTAGTATATGGAAAGCTTTGTTTTCATAGGAATTTAGAATTACAACAGATGCTCAAAACTTTGAAATGTATCTTCCACATTTAAGGAACATAAACATGGAAAATAAAAATAAAATATAACATCATAAAAGTCATCAGGTTGCAGTTGATTCAATCAAGTCTGGAAAAGTTGCTTGGCAAGCACAAAAACCATGCCAGGAATAATAGTGAACCAAAAAGGGGGATATCTTCGACCTGGTAGAAGGATTACTAGGTGATTCAGATTCGGGTTGAACATGAAAAAAGACGAAGAAAAAATCACATTGACTCTTTGGATAATTGCCTGAAAGAAAAATATATATTTTATATTATATTATTATATATATATTATATATATTATATTTTATAATATATATTATTATATATATATATTTCTATATATAATGTTAGTAAGAAATTATGGAAGGAAAATCTAGGAGTTAACACAATAAATAGAAAGAGGCTTTTAAGGGTAAATTACCTTAGAAAAAATATGGTCCACATTATACTCCATTTACCTACATAAAAGTTAAAAAAAATGTAAATCTCTGATTTTATATAGGCAAAATTTGCCAATAAACAAGCAATACCATAAAGACAAATAATAAAATATAAATATGCATATCTCACAATACACATGTAGGAACTGCAAAACAAGATGATACCCTAAATATTGACATTTAAATTATGTCTATAAATACAGTATAGAGTACTCTCTACTATTTATACTTAAAAATGAACATTATTGATTAATATACATACATGTGACCTTACTCAAAAATATGAGAAATGTCGAAGAAACCACTATTATGAATTGGCACTTAGGGTTTGAAAGAAAAATCCCAAACTACAATAAGTTACAGTGGTTCCATATGATAGGTTAAGTTCCAGAAAAAAACACAATTAGAGTATATAAGAAATTTAACAAATAATGGTTGAAGGTATTCTTATAGCATCATTTATCACTCTTGTAGACTTGATGCTCTTTTATGGCCCTGTGCATCCCCTTTTCCCATACAAACTTGATCTTATATTAAAAAACAATATTTCAAAATCCATACGTGACTCTTCCCACTACATCGCGTACATACGTGGGTCCTATAACACTTCACCCATGTATACCTTTTAAAATATGAAAAACTAAAATAAAATGATATTTTTCATGTGGGGTTTACGGGTTTTACCAAGAGCCCACCTAGAGGAGCTTGTGTCCTAACTGTAATAACCAATTTCAGGTGGTACATATACACCCCTTGGGTATGCCTAATTCATACAAGAGAAGGGATATCAACATTATACCCATTTTTCTTTGAGATCATGTTTTTCTCATGCCTCCTTGTTGACACGGTGAATATTCGTTGTGCCAACAAAGGGAACTAACCCGATCGCAGACCCCAATTAGATTCGCTTTCATTTGGAGTGGCTAGTTCCAACGGGTTTTAAAGGATCCCATAAACTGTTATAGGTATTGAAAGATTGCTTCTTGGAGGAAGACTTCAATTAAATCAACAAAAAAAATAGCTAACCTATATGTATCAAATCCTATCTACACTAATTCTAACTACTTACGCTAGTCCTAACTATTCTAATTTATCCTGCAGGAGCATAACAAAAGAGCTTAAACATCATATATAGATTCCAAGTCCAAATGAGTCAATTACTGGTTCACAGATGAACAATGTTGTATTAAATCTTAATTGCAATCTAATTACTCATACAGGAATACACATTCCTTTCCATACAAATAAAACTTGCAACTGATGTTTAACAAGGTTTCGAATCAACAACCTTTCATGAATTAACCATGGTAAAAATTATATTTGAATAACCAAGATTAGTCACGAACTATCTGTTATCAATATGCACAAAAACAAAACATCTTTATATTTATGCCAGCAACAACACCCTGACTCTAATCACATGAAAGAAGAGGAAAATAAATTTGAAAAAGGCTCCTTCTTGACCCAAACAGTCTTCTTTATTAGCACAATAATCAAAAGTTGTTCTACCCAAAAAAAAGGTCCTCCACCCATATCCAGAGGTAATACTTATGCCAAAAAGAATGACCCTCCGTCTTGCCCCCCCCGACTTTCCCCCTTCCTATTATTTCCATATACACATTGAAATATACAGACGAAGAATCGATTAGTGAAATGGCTGACACATAGAGGGCATATCTGTTGAAGCACTTCATTTCCTAGGGAGATGAATAGATGTTGATTAAAAGAGAATGACTGCGTGTCATCTCTTTGCACCTGTATTGAGCAGACTTTATTCCCTATTATTTCCCGAACAAAACTGAGGACACTACGCTCATCATCCCACACCTGGCATGATTGAAGGTGTGTTTGGAGGTAATAATATCTTGATGGATCAGGGCTATCATGAGTGCTTCCTCTTGACATAGAGCATGCCTCCATTATGCACTATGGCAGTTCGTATCCCTTTCTTGCAGAGTATGTCTTTGCAATATCTACATCGGTGGTGCAGAGGTGTCATCTTGATATAAATCACATTTATTCATTACCGGTTCCACTCGAACTCACCTTTCTTCTCTTGGTCCTCGCTTGCAGAAATAGTTCATATTAGCTATGATTATGAGAAATATGACAAAGATGCCCACAAATAAACCTTGCATCCAGTCACAGTTTCTATTTAATCTCGTAACATAGAGCAACTATAATTATTGAACCACTGAACTTGTTGTAACATGTATTCTCGTTGCCCATAATATTAATTTTTATTCAAGAATCGCTTGAAAATGCTTCAAAAGTAGACCATTCACTCTATCGTATTTTCTTTTAAAAACTCGGACCACAACACTTTATCGCAACACATGGGAATACATGGGAAAACCCACAGCTGAACCATATGGTCGGACTTCAAATACTATACACCCATATCTATAATTATCGTTGGGTCCGCTCATCGCCCCTTCGCATATCACATGTCACTTCACTTTCTTCGACTGTCGATTGCAATTTACGATTAGCCAGACCCGAAAATATATAATTTGCATTTAACAGTCCCGATGGGTCTGCCATATCGCATCACGCCTTATCTATAAGCCTTGGGCTCCGGCGATTGCAATTTGCGATAGGTCAGACCCAAAATATATATGTGCTACGGTTAATAATTCTGGTGGGTCCACCATATTGCATCGCACTTTATGTATAGGCCTTGGGCTCTGTCGATTGCGATTTGCGATTGGGGAAGCGAACCCAAAAAATATATGTGTTATGTTTAATAATCTCGATGGGTTAGATGTATCCCGGTGCACCTTATGTATCAACGTTGAAGTGCCGATTGCAATAAGCGATGAAGGCATGCATCGAGAGATGTGTAAAGTCTGAGGAAGCATGGAAAGGCTAAGTTATGCATATTTGTATAGTATTTCTATTATCAAAGCATTGATATAGAAATAAGGACGCGATAGAAGGTTTTGAGGGTTGAGTTCATATACACCCATAGTAAAGAGTGGAAGTTGGTTATATGTGTGGGCATAGAGCACCATGGAGGTTTATGAGGATTGAAAAATTCCCGATGAAGGATATGAATGAAGGGCCAGACTGGGTTATCAATGAATCATGCCGCAAAGATTTATTCAAGGGGGTCTTAACCATTAAGAATTGAAGATTTGACTCAGCAGAGAGTTAAAATCCCTGGGATAAAAATATATCATTTGGAGAGTTATCATTCGGAGAAATAAAAGATCAAACTTCTAGGGGACCCATTCAAATTTGCTACCAGAGTAGGTTTCAACAGGGTGGTGGTTGTGGCCACAACAAATGGTGAACCGTTGGGCGAATCAGTTATCTATGTTACCAAATAAACTTTGGATCAGTAGAGCATCAGGGTGTTAAGATAAACTTGAAATGCAAACTGTATAGACAGATAAGCATGGCTTCCACTTCAACATTAATAGCTTCAAGCGAGATAAAGACAAATAGCTTCTACTTACTGATAGGGTTTTGACAGGCATTTTCCAATGGTTGTATTATGGGATTTGTTGACCTTCCTTTACCTGTTTTCTACTTTCAAAATCCTTTCAGGGCCATCACCGGTCTGTCAATACCTGTTTAGGTGTGTACCTCAACTCTTTATCTCTCATCAAACTTGATGTAAATATGTTTATCTGCACTTTATGTGACAATTTTAGTGCTATACTTTCGTATGATTGAATGGGGCGCAGTCATGGATCATGCCATTTTTTTAAACTACTTAAGCAAGGTTGGTCTTGCTATGTCAACTGGTACTCTGAGTCCAGCAAAAGTCCCTACTCCAACTGGCTTCCCAAACAACCTGTCCTTCCATATTGGCACAAGGACCCAACATTTCATTTTATTTTACATAAGTCCTTCCAGTTTCAGGCACAAGGACTAGAGCACAATTAAATTTTCCATAGGATATACGACAGTGAGCTTAGCCCATGAGAGGAGGTTTACTTGTAGATGACAAATATTGGAAATTTTAGTGTGGTGGACAGAACCAATGGAGAATGACTGCAAACCTCATAGACAAGTATAGGCTAGGTATGGATGGGATTTTAAAAATGTAGTGTTCTGCCATGCCAGTCCAGCTGTAGTTACACATTTTTCATTTTATAAAGATGCCCCTACATGCTCCGGGTATCCAAGTTATCAACAGATCCTACCTAGTTCCCAATAGATGCCAATGAGTGGCTTTGATTTGAATTTCACCACTGATTTTCCAGTTCTCATAGGCTCATTGAAATTTTACTTTATTTGCAAGGTAATGATGAATTTAGGATTGACAGACTCATCAACAGGTTACTGAGGGAGACAAAAAGATAAAGGTGGGAAATGAGGGAAATTTGAAGAGAGTTATAACAGTGAAAACGAGACCGAAGGACCGAAATCAATTGGCTAAAAAGGACATAAATTCAAAACAGAAGGAAAATAAACTTTGCAAAAAAACAAGAATGGACGGGACAGAAATATAACTTAAGCTAACAGAAAAAATAAAATGAATCCTAACCTACTCAGAAGATAACCACCATGTGGTGGCTACTGGAAGTATCTCTTAAGATGTTGGCCATTAACATAGAGTTTTCCAGTTTCTCCTTGTAAAGCTTTTAATCTGTAAGTTCCCTAACCAATTTTTTCCTCAACTTGGAATGGGCCCATCCATAAGTGTTAGAATTTCGTTTGCTTACCTTTTGGCTCACTCAACTTGTCCCATTTCAAGACTAGCTCTCCTACTTGGTAATCTTTATCTCCTGCCAGATGGTAATCAAACCATATCTTCACAATCATTTGGTGATTTCTAAATTTATTTCTGGCTTTATCTTTAAATTCCTCCAACCTCACCAGTTGGTTGATCCTTTTTTGAAGTAAGGCTGAAGGGGTCCCTCTTGAAGCTTGGGAGAGCTGTAAAGAGAGAAGGGTAATGTTAGGAGGAAAGATGGCTTCCTGTCCATAGACAAGGAAGTATGGGGAGTTTCCTAATGCTACATTTGGGGTGACCCTATTGACCCAAAGGGCATTTGTTAGAGTGTTGTGCAAATTCCTCTAGTTGTGGGTGACAGATTTACGGATTATGCAGATGAGGTTTTTATTTGAGGACTCTGCAACTCCATTTCCCTGTGGGTAATAGTTTGATGCATACCTTATGTGAATTAATTTATTGATATCAAATTTAGCCAATTTTAGTGATGAAAAGTAAGAAGCATTATCAAATATGAGAGCGCCAGGGATGCCAAACCTGTTGATAATAAATTTCTCAATAAAAGGTATTACCTCGTCTTGATTAACCTTCCGAAGTGGGATGGTTTCGGTCCATCTGGTGAAGTAGTTGGTTGTCGTGAGTATATACTTATGCTACTGTGAAGAGTTCGAAGTGATATCACCTATGACATATAGGCCCCATTGCTGGAACGGGTGATGAATCATAATGGGCCTGAGGGGAACGACTGGCTCTCTAACTCGTCCTGCGGCAGTTTGACATACCTTGCATTTCTGAGCATAGACATGCGAGTCTCTAAACACTGTGGGCTAATAATATCCAGCTCTTAATATTTTGTGAGTAGTGGTCTCTCCTCCATAGTGACCACCTGCTGGGCCATCGTGCATTTCTTCCAAGACATAATCAACATCATTCTTTTCTAAACACCTCAGCCAAAGTCCATCATAATTTTTCCTGTATAATGTGTCATTAGCCAAGTAATACAAATTAGAGTTCAATCTGAGTGCTCTTCTTCGTGATGCATCCATGTGCTTAGGACATGATCCCCGTGTTAAATAAAAGTGTATGTCGTAATACCATGACTCAAGGTCCAAAGTGACTTTCGCCATTTCACGCTCACACATCAGTGTCTCATTAATCCATAGGTGCTCCTCCCTGAATTCTACTTGTGCATTGTGTATGCTCTACGCTTCTAGTTCTTTGGACACCCCTTCTTTATCTGCCAAGGCTTCTGCCGCGAGCTCACACAATCCCTACCCTCGAACTATCTTTGTCGGCTTAATCTCGAGGTCATATTCTTGAAGGGCAATTATCCAATTCCATCTCCATTCGCCCATTTCTTTCTGCACGAAGAGGGCTCTTACAGCAAGGTGGGGAATGATTACTTTAGTCTTATCCTTCAATAAGTAAGGGCATAAATGTTTTGTGGCTTAAAAATCCGCAAAACCTTGTTTCACCACGTCTAAGTAGTTCAGTTCTTCTCCCTGAGGATTAGAGCTCATATAAGAAATAGGGACTTCATTGCCATCATCACTTTTTTGAGTGAGGATTGCGGCATATGAAACATTAGAAGTGAAAGTGTACAAGAAGAAGTCCTTGTCGAAATTGGGGTTGACCAACGCAGGAGCTTCTACGATGGCCTCCTCTATTCACTGAAACGATTTCTTAGCTTCATTGCTCCACCTATACACAACGTCTTTCTTCATCATTAGCTGCACAGGATGCACTATTTCTGCGAAACTTGAAACAAATTTCCTAATGAAATTAATTTTCCCAAAGAAAGATTGCATTTCCATTTTATTTGCAGGGGGTTGTATTCTCATGATGGTCTCTATTCTTTCAGGATCAACAACAATCCCTTCTTTAGAGAGGATATGACCCAGCAGTTTCCATTCTGTAACTGCGAAGATGCTCTTCTTGGGATTCAACGGTATTCCATATCTTCAGCATCTTTTGAAAATCTATTTCAAGTTATAGATATGATCCCTTTTGTGATATGAATACACAGTAATGTCATCCATGTACACAACTACTGATTTGTTAATCAATCCTTGGAAAGCTATGTCCATAGCTCTCTGAAATGTGGCGCCCGCATTAATAAGTCCAAATGGCATTTTACGGTATGTGCAAGTGCCCCATTTAGTGTTGAAGGTTGTCTTAAGCTGATCTCCATTCGATACCAACAATTGATTATATCCCGAAAAACCATCCAATAAGGACAACATTTCAGACCTAGAAACACGCTGAAGAATGTGTTCCATAGAAGGGACAGGATAGTTATCTTTCTGTGATTCTTTGTTCAGGTTTCTGAAATCAATACATAACCTGATGTCTCCATTTTTCTTTCTTACTGGCATGAGATTGGCTACCCAGGTGGGTCGAATTTAGGCAATACTCTTTTTGCATTCTTGGGTAAGGCATGTTGCTTCCCAAGTACCACTACGGCATCTTGAGCGAGCCAGGGAGGGAGTGCTCCTGGAGGAGCTGGGGGTTGATTCCCACCTGGAGGAGGTGGTAGAGGCGAATTCCCACATGGAGGAGGTGGTAGAGGCAGATTCCCACCTGGAGGGGGAATGTTAGCCATATTATGGATAGGGAGGTTTTGGTTGAAGGTTTCTTCGAGGTGTTCTTTGTTAGGATTTTACAAATCAAGCCAGGGATTACCTTTAGAGGGGGGATCCTCAGGAATTTCTTCCCAAGGAGTGTTGATACTTTGCAAGCACTCTAACACAATATCTTCAAGAGAAGGGGTTGCAAATGTCTCTTCACTTATGGTAAAGATCTTTGGCCTTATTTTAGTTGTCATAGCTAAAGAGTGAAAAATGGGGAGCTGAGAGAGGGAACGAGCGTAAGACCGAGTAAGTACTCTGACTAGTTGTTCCTGAGTGATAGGATAATCCCACAACCCCTCTTCTTTGGGTGACCCAAACATGGGACTTAGAGGGATCTCTGCTTCTTCGAAATGAGGCTCTTCCAAATGGGGGGAAGGATTTTTTCAACCTTTACGATCCATACATTAATCTTTTCGAATCCATGCGTGACATTTATAGATGAAATCTTGAAAAGCTGAGGACAACGGTTCATCCCTCCTTCTAGCACCAAATTTTTTGATACGGTGAATATTCATTGTGCCAACAAAGGGAACCAACCTGATCGCAGACCCCAATTAGATCCTCTTTCGTTTGGAATGGTTAGTTCCAATGGGTTTTAAAGGATCCCGTAAACTGTTATAGGTGTTGAAAGATTGCTTCTCGGAGGAAGACTTCAATTAAGTCAACAAAAGAAACAGCTAACCTATATGTATCAAATCCTATCTACACTAATTCTAACTACTTATGCTAGTCCAAACTATTCTAATATATCTTGCAGGAGTATAACAAAAGAGCTTAAACATCATATATAGATTCCAAGTCCAAATGAATCAATTACTGGTTCATAGATGAACAAGGTTGTATTAAATCTTAACTGCAATCTAATTACTCATACAAGAATACACATTCCTTTCCATACAAATAAAACTTGCAACTGATGTTTAACAAGGTTTCAAATCAACAACCTTTCATGAATTAACCATGGTAACAAATTATATTTGAATAACCAAGATTAGTCACGAACTATCTGTTATCAATATGCACAAAAACTAAACATATTTATATTTATGCCATCAACAACACCCTGATTCTAAACACATGAAAGAAGAGGAAAATAAATCTAAAAAAGGCTCCTTCTTGACCCAAACAGTCTCCTTTATTAGCACAATCAATCAAAAGTTGTTCTGCCCAAAACAAAGTCCTCCACCCATCTCTGAAGTTAATACTTATGCCGAAAAGACTGACCCTCCATCTTCCCCCCTGAATTTCCCCCTTCTTGCTCTTTCCATATACAAATTGAAATATACAAATGAAGAATCGATCGATGAAATAGCTAACACATAGAGGGCATATCTGTTGGAGCGCTTCATTTCCTGGGGAGATGAATAGATGGTGATTAAAAGAGAATGACTGTGTGTCATCTCTTCATACCTGTATTGAGCAGATGTTATTCCCTATTATTTCCTAAAGGAAACTGAAGACACTGCACTCATCATCCCACACCTGGCATGATTGAAGGTGTGTTTGGAGGTAATAATATCTTGATGGATCAGCGCTATCATGAGTGCTTCCTCTTGACATAGAGCGTGCCTCCATTATGCACTATGGTGGTTCATATCCATTTCTTGCAAAGTATGTCTTTGCAATATTGACATTGGTGGTGCAGAGGTGTCGTCTTGATATAAATCGCATTTATTCGTTACTGGGTCCACTCGAACTCACCTTTCTTCTCTTGGTCCTTGCCTGCTGAAATAGTTCATATTAGCTATGATTATGAGAAATATGAAAAACATTCCCACAAACAAACCCTGCATTCAGTCACAGTTTCTATTTAATCTTGTTACGCAGAGAAACTATAGTTATTGAACCACTGAACCTATTGTAACATGTATTCTCGTTGCCCGTAATATTCATTTTTATTCAAGAATCGCTTAACAATGCTTCAAAAGTAGACCATTCACTCTATAGGATTTTCTTTTAAAAAGCCGAACCAGAACACTTTATCGAAACACATGGGAATACACGGGAAAACCCGCTGTTGAACCATAAGGCCGGACTTCAAATACTATACACCCGGATCTATAATTATCGTCGGGTCTGCTCGTCGCCCATTCACATATCACATGTCTCTTCACTTTCTCCGACTGTCGATTGCAATTTGTGAATGGCTGGACCCGAAAATATATAATTTTCATTTAATATTCCCGACGGGTCCGCCATATCACATTGCGCCTTATGTATAAGCCTTGGGCTCCATCAATTGCGATTTGCGGTATGCTGGACCTGAAATATATATGCGATATGGTTAATAATTTTAGCGGAACCGCCATATCGCATCACACTTTATGTATAGGCCTTGGGCTCTATCGATTGCAATTTGTGATTGGGGAAGCAGAGCCGAAAAATATATGTGTTATGTTTAATAAGCCCAACGGGTCCAGTGTATCACAGTGCACCGTATGTACCAGTGTTGAAAGTGCCGATTGCAATAAGCAATGAAGGCATGCATCGAGAGATGTGTAAAGTCCGAGGAAGTGCGGAAAGGGTAAGTTATGCACATTTGTATAGTATTTCTATTATCAAGGAATTGATATAGAAATAAGGACGTGATAGAAAGTTTTGAGGGTTGAGTCCATATACACCCATAGTAAAGAGTGGGGCTTGGTTATATGTGTGGGCGTAGAGCACCATGGAGCTTTATGAGGATTAAAAAAGTCCCGATGAAGGATATGAATGAAGGGATAGACTGGGTTATAAATGAATCATGCCACAGAGATTTATTCAGGGGGGTCTTAACCATTAAGAATTGAATATTTGACTGAATAGAGAGTTAAAATCCCTGGGATAAAAATAGGTCATTCGGAGAGTTATCATTTAGAGAAATAAAAGATCAAACTTCTAGGGGACCCATTCAAATTTGCTACTAGAGCAGGTTTCAATAGGGTGGTGGTTGTGGCCACAACACTCTTGCACTCCTAATCTCTAGGAATCTTTGGTTTCCTTTGCAGAGATGCTCATCATCCTTATAGAGCATCTTCTTATGCTTGTTAGAGAGTTTTTCTTCATATCTCAAGTTGGACAGATCTAGAGGAAGGCTTCATCAGTGCCTTTGGCATGGATCAGGTTGTACCTTTCCTGTACCTATCGTTGTTCATTAATAAAGAAGTTCATGTCTTATTCTCGATATGTTATTGTATCATGAATAATAGTTTATATGTTTATATATGATGATATAACATATATTTTATGTATGCACATTTACTTATCTATTATGTATATGCTTCTATGAATTGACTTGCAGGTTTGCTCGTTTTGGAGGAAGGAGGGAGTTTGGACCCTATGAGAATATCATCAAAAGTAGGACCTCCTAGTATGTTTTTGAATCCATGTTTGGTAATTCATATGTTTCACATGCTTGTCTGGCTGCTCTTTATTGATTATCTTGTTCTGCTATGTTGAGGCTTTCAACCATTGCCTTAGTGAATTTTTCCTACCAACATAATTAGTGACTCCTTTGGTGAATATCATCAACTATTTCCTACAAGGGTTGTTGTTCTTTCATCTAGGTTTATTTTTTGTTTCTTTAATTTTTCCAGCCTTATTGAATCTTAATAAATCTGGTCATTTAGCCTAATCTCTTGGATTTGGGTTGTCTTTTTAATTTTTCCTTAGTTTTCCATTTATACGTGCTTTTTATTTTAGTCAGTTGCATATATAAGTACTTTATTCGAAAGAAAATTGTGTATACAAATCTTTATTCAGACGCAGATGTGTATACATGTTTTCTGTAGTCAAAAAATTGCTTACATATTTGGAAATTCTTTTTTTCATTTATGGCTTTTGTTGGGGGTTTAACGAAGTTTTTTTTATGATTTCTTGACATTAATGAAGCCTGGAATTATCTTGATGTCTACTGTTGTCGGTATCCTTCATATTGTTTGAGAGAAGCCTATGTCAACCTAGGGCTTGTAGTTTTTAAGCTTTTTTTGTTTGAAGTTGGCTTCCATATATTCTTTATGAAGTCTGTGGTTGTTCTGTGCTTCTAGAATAGGTCTGGTTGTTCATAAACTTGTTTATAGCCTAGTCTTTGAATTACTTCTTTTGCAACCTTGAAGTTGGCTTATTTTTTCTTTTCCTTGCTTATTTGTGAAAGGTGTTTTTAATTCTAAGATGAATGGGAGATTCCAATTCTCTAAATTCTTTGTAATTTCCATAACCTTTTGTATCTTTTTGATCAAATTAATTAAAGTGATTAACTCTCTTATTCCACTCTAGTCCTTTATCCTTGTGATCATTGGCGAATAGTAAAATTTGGGTCTTTTTCATTTTGTTGGTCTTGAAATAGATGCTTGTTTTCCCTTTCTAAACTTTTTGTTCTTTTAGAATTTTTAAAATAAAAAGAAAACATTTTCTTCATTTTTTTTTTCTTTTGTTTTTGGATTTTTAGTCCTTTTTGTTTTTTTGAAAATGTGTGAATTCTTGTTTTAAGGCTAAGAACATTTTTGCTTTGAGGAGTGTTTTTATTTGGAGATTTTCTTCTCTTTTATTGTTGAATTGGGTTTTACTTTTGGGATCACATTTGTTTGCTTTTGAGCCTTGTTTTTAATCTTGCATTTTCATTTTAGTGTGCATTATGGTACTTGCATTTTAGACATCATTTCGTCTTTTTTGTTAAGTGTTGAATGTGTGAGTTCTTAAAAGAAAAAGAAAAAGAGTTTTTTCTTTTTTTTTTTCTTTTTTAGCTTTCTCATAGAATCTGTGTAGAAATATATTTCATTGAATAAAAATAAGTGTTGCATTTTCATGTAGCCTAGGTTTCCTTGTCTTAAATAACAACCAACCTAAATTAAGACCTTCAAATTAAAATGATCTAGACTTTTTATTTTTGTCATAGCAACATCAACCAGTCTAGGCCATTTAGGGCCTTGGAATAGGTATGTGGAGAGTAAACTCTCCAAGGCCACTTAAATTGAAAGTATAGAAGTTTATTAAAGAGTGGAAATCTAGTATCGTTAAGTTGTCTGGGAAAGCTCCTCTAACACAGGAGTCAAGCATGAGGACGTGTGAAGATAAGGAAAGAGAGATACCCCCTCTCCTACTTGTTGTATCGTGCACCCACAACAGTTCCTCTCATCTTTTCACCATGAGATGGTGACCTTAGTTACCTTTCCTAGGGACCACACAGGTGGCTATGAGGGGGAGTGCTCGTGGTACCTGAGGGAGATGTTGTATCACTTTCACAGTACTTCTGGAGGGTGCCCTTGTGAAGCTTGGGTACTTTCATTGGAAAATGCTATTATTTAGAGGTTAGCATAATTTCCTTAGATATCCTCATTGGTAGGCTTGGGTCCTCATCATCCCAAATTACCTTTGAGAGATCCTTATATTTTCTTTCTTGTATTTTGGTGTCTGGTCCTAATCATATGGAGTGGAAATACCTAGAATTTGTTTTCTTGGTTGTATCTTTAGGATATTTTTAGTGAATGATCTATGATCCTATATTTACATAGGTGATTTGAGTCTTTAATTTTTATTTAAATATAAAGGTGGTTGATCGACCAATTCATTGGTTTAGGTGGTGTTATAAACCAGCTCAAGGAAAAGATAGAAAAGATAGATCAACGCCTTAAAATTCAACCTCTTCAAGGGGGAAACCTCCTTTACATTACATAAATGAACAATTATTTGATAATTCAAATGACAAAACCTCCTTTCTATATATAGGAGTCTAAGGAGTCACAATATAACCCAGCCGACCTAATAATAATAATATAAAGCCCCAAAAATAACAATAGAGGGATTCTATGGGGCACAGTAATAACAATATGGGGGCAATAGGGGCACAACAATATTAAT
>APFE031582341.1:20293-34489 GCA_000404065.3 Pinus taeda
AAATGACAAAACCTCCTTTCTATATATAGGAGCCTAAGGAGTCACAATATAACCCAACCAACCTAACAATAATAATATAAAGCTACAAAAATAACAATAGAGGGATTCTATGGGGCATAGTAATAACAATATGGGGGCAATAGGGTTACAAAAATATTAATAAGGGGTACAACTACAATAGTAATGGGGTAATCACCAGTATTATAGGGACCCAATAGGAGGCTTCGTGGTCTTCCACCTGCGAGTGTCAAGCCTTCACCTAGAAGGTGTAGGAGTATTTCTACTATATCTTTTGAACCAGTGTTAGCTAATAAAGCAGAGATATATCCTTCTCCGATGGCTCTTATTTCACAGGTGTTGTGACCACAAACAACCCCCCTTTTGTTTAGTGTTATTATTAATACTAAATAAAAGGGGACCCTTAGTCAAAAAATTTCAAAAAATCAATTAGTGATTGTATTTCCTTTTCAATAAAACTTATCATCATAAACTTCAGAAAAGACCCTTGCGAAATCTAAAAAACTTAAGTTTTGTGATGAAGGAACGTAAAATCACTCCTTAAAGGATATCGCATCGCAGAGAGGATGATAGTATGCCTACTTACAAGCTAAACTCCAAAATCATGAGAATGCGATGCGAAACTGCACAAGGATAAACATATATCGCATCGCAGGTCTTAGAAGCTCACTTATGATTAAAAATTACAGAAAATGCCAATTTGCGATAGCACATATCACAAGATCGCACATCGCAAGAAATTGCTTAACACAAAATATGCACATCTTACAATCATGCAATATTGCGACATGCGATACTGCGACATGCGATATTGCGACTATGCAATATCGCAAAATTACAATAAAGCGGCAAAGCAACCTTGTAATAGGACAACAAAAAGACTCGCGATATTGCGATCTATAATTATGCAATATTGTGATACTGCGATCTGCGATATTGCAAAGCAAATCGCAAAATCGCTCCATCGCAGATTTCTCGGGTTCACTATCCAAGAAAAAAGCTTTTTCCATAAACGAGACTGGTTATGCACTTTAATGCTCATTAATGAAGTAGTTGCCTGTTGTTAATGAAATGTGGTTTCGTGTTTGACAAGAGCCAGTTCACGTAAGGTGGTATACTTTTGCATGTCTTTGGCATTGATAGCTTTCCCGTCACTGTTCCTTATCATTACTTTCACCTCACTTGTAAACTGCAAGAACAAAGAACGAAAAGCTATACAAAGCAGTAAACAGGAAGCTATGGGTAAGAAAGGCAAATCTCCAATGTCTGAGGATAAAGAAATGGCGCCCCTATACACAGACACCACATGCAACAGAGAAGCGGGTATTTCCACCTGGGAAGGCATGTATAATCTACTCGAGGAAGAGGATCCTAAGGTAACGAAATTTATGGCTTTTGCAAGTTCATCAAGATCATTCGAAGCATTAGTTGCAGACTTAGCTTGTTCATTTCTACACCGGATAGCTGCAAGACCCAAAATTATCCCCTATATGGACATGATTAAGTGGGTTCTGGATAGCACCGATATTAAAAACAGACAGTTTAAAACTCAGGGCCAAGGACTGATCGGCTCATTTGCTCAACAAGATTGGAAGCTTATGTATCATTTGCCAGAACCTCAGGCGATTTATGACAAACATTTTGTGGAGAAGTTTACCAAAGAAAATGAAGACTTGGCAGAATCCACTAAAGACTGGTCAAGGAGGGATGAACTGCTGAAAAGGATAAACATGGTATGTATAGTACTGGTTCCCTCACTTCCCCATATTGCTTTGCTACTGCTATGATCTGTAGGCTTTATGGGAGGCCACTAACAAATTTTCATCCGAGTGGCTACCACTGTTGGATGCTGCCATTAATTCTATCATTTTAGATTGGTCTAGAATACTGTCAGATAACTTAGCTACTGCCATTGTAAATTACCTTTCTAAAAGAGTTGCTTCCCAAAGAATTTATCCCCCATTTTATTTATCAGCATATGTGATGGATGCAATTTGCTATGTTTCAAAGTTTCCTGTAATGGGGTGGAAATGGACAACTCAAGACCCTCTACCCATTCATGTTTATCATAAAGAGTAATGGGATTCTAAATTCCCCCCATTTTTCTACAAAAGTTGTCATGGAGTCATGTTACCCCTCTACAAGACATTGTACGACAAAGATGCTCCAACATGCTCTCTGGAAGCAGAAGCAGACATACAAACAGTCATGAAATGGTTTGGAGAGGAATTGTTTACATATGTTAGAGTCTTCAGAAGTGCCGCTTCCCCTCACATCTTACCTTTGTATGTTCCCAATAAACTCTTGGCAAGGGAAATTGCTTATCAAACCTGCGGAGAAGGAGGTTTGACTAAGGATTTAAAGGATAAGAAGAAAGGTATATGGCCACAATTTCCTATAGCCTGTGGGGCCTTCTCATTGTTTGATATAGGTCACGCTTTCAAAGAAGTGAACAATATAACCTGTCTGCAATTATTCAAATTCACAACAAGACTGTTTGACCCTCACGATGTAGCTAAGAATTTCACTATCGCGGTTAAAATAAAAGTGTTCATCAAAGAAGCAGATCCTTTTGATGATGTGTTTCAACAAAAAAGCACGCTTGAAGAAATTCTAAATACAGCTCAAATGCATTTCTCTCCAACAGAGTTTCAGAGATTCAAGACATACAGGGAAAGAAGGCTAGCCAATATCCCTTTAGATAATCTAAGATTAGAACCCGCAAGGGAACCCTCTCCAAGCATTAGCCTCAGTGAAAGTTCTGATACAGATAAATCTAAATCCAAATCCGAGAAAGAAGTATCGGAACACTCTAAAAAATCTGAAAGTGACCATGGCAAGAGCAAATGGTCAGTAAGGGATACTGCCCAATTAAAAGAGCCTGAACAATAATAGGCCTTAACTTCTCCATAGGATGGTCCTCCCATTCTCATCAGCCAACCACCATCAGATAGAACATAGCTAGACAAAGAATGGCAGAACTTCAATGATATGATCAATCTTGAAGGCCAAAGCGTAAAGACACTTGAAGGGAATGTACAGGAAACAGAAGAAATGGTCACAGGAACAATTGACAATATCTCGGACACGGAACACATCCCTATTACCCCATCCTCTGAACTTGTACTCAAGATAGAAGAAATTCCTCCTCTTGATGTATTTTACAGTGCACAACATAAAGCAGTAGTAAGAAGACAAAGGAAGAAGAGGAAATTGGAAAACATGATATCTCATGACACAGAGCAATTGGATGTCCTTTGGCAAGATCCAACTACTGATCCAACCGAGAATATCACCAAATTATCCCAAATTGTAGGGGGTTATGCCTCTGTAACTATTGGTAAAGCATTTGAAGTACAACAACTGCTAAAAGAAAGAGAAGACCTAATACAGGTTTTGCAGCAACAACTGCAACAAGATAATGCTAATAACGAAGTATAGAGACAGCTTGAAAGACTACAACAGGAATTCCAGCAGATGCAAATAGGCTATCAGAACAGTTTGGTAGAGAAAGACAAGCAATTACAGGATATACAGGAAACACACAAGGATGACCCCAAGCTCACAAAATTCATCACAGAATCCATTTCCTTGAATGATCAATTACTACAGAACAAGAAGCACTAAGCCAAAGAATATCGCAATGGAACTCGTATTGCGAAACAAGTGATACAATCACTAATCAAGTCGTAGATTTACAACATGATTATGATTTAGCTGATAAACAAGTGACTGAATATTTGGTTTGGTAGGAAACAGAGGAGGGAAAAAGAGCAGGCGCACCAATAATAAATGACAAACATAAAGAAATGCTCTTCGACAAATGGGATACACAGATCAGAGAGGCTGAGCAAGCAGCAGAAGAAGCAGCTACAACAGCCAATAGCCTGATTGATTGCATAAATGAGAATTTGCATAGAGCAAATTTAGTCTCCGAAACCACTCTAGGATATCTGCCAAAAGTACAACAGCTACAATCGAACTAGAGACAGAGGGCTCAAGAAAGGGCAGAATCGATTAGAATATTAACTAAGTTGAATTGGGAATCTTACTGGGCTTATTTAGTAAAACCTCACAGCCAGTGTATGACTCTCAAAACCATCATCAATTCTGCCAAAAAGATGGCACCAGCTCTAGCAGATACCGTTTTCACAAGACAATTAAAGGCTAAAGTCGGCCAACTGACTTTGCTCAAACAAATGCTGAATGCTTGCGATATTAAGGAGCGAATATAGAAATAGTTAGAAGTTAGCCTTAGATTTGATTTTAGAAATAATTTTACTTTATTTTTTCCTAGAAAAAGGACGGTCATTTGAATTGTATCCTAAATTTTGTAAATAAGTTATTTTTAGACGTAGTTAGTAGTATTTAAACCCTTCTCATGCATTTAGAGAAGGGTCCAGAAATTTATCAAAAACTTGTCCTCAGAACATGCACTTTTTCACCCTCCGAGGAGGTTTTGGTGAATGAATAGAACAGGGTTTATTGATTTTTGCATCTGATATCTGCTACTGATGTTGCACTTCTGTACTCATAGTTGATGTCGGATTGAGAAGAGATAAATTGTTATCGCTTGAAGCTCATGAGTAGAACTAGTTATAAATGGTACTTCTATCTCTTAATTGTTTCTATCTCCTGTGTTAGAGTGATATTTAAGCTTAGTTGTTTACATGTTAATGCTTGAATGCCTGAGTTATCATTTCACACTTTTGTATGGTGATAGCTATTTATTTATGCTTGATATGCGAACAACTTACTATGCGATATGCTTCTCACAACTGTTTCATCTAACCTTTTATGCGAAGTAGTTCATCTATATTGAATTCTTTTCTTATAACAGTTGAATGATCTTTATTATCAATCGTTATTTGAAATCAGTTTAGATCGCATAACAAAAAAATCTTACCCCGGGTTAGTATAGATATTAGATGTTGTTGCTTTTTTAGATACAAATTAGATTAGAAGTAGAAGTAGATTATCTCATTTAGAATCTTTTAAAGCCACAAACATCAATCAATCTTACACACACACACAATTGGGAAACTGGTCCCATTATCCCCAGTCGAACCCACCATACCAAACGGAAAAGGAGCTGCCAACCAAGGTTTGGACCGGGTGGGTATCCCCCTTGTTGTAGACCTGATTTTTGGGCCTTCAACATATTTGGCGCTAGAAGGAGGGCTTGGAACGAGTTGTCTCATGGAGTCCTTTCGATTTTAACATTTTATTATGATGGCTCCTTTGAAACTTCCAATTTGGAGTTGTATCCATGTACGTGCATCTTCCAACACTCCAACCGAAGTGGTAAGACTCTTGTCTTAGGTAAAATTCAATGTTAAGAGAAATTCTTCTACTTTTAATCATGCTCTTCAGTTTATTCAAAATATTTCAAATTCCAATTTTCAAGGAATTGATGAAGGTATTTTATGCAGAATTTTTACTCTTACATTTGTAGCAGAAGCTAGGCACTCGTGTAGAACTCTTCTGGTTGCCTCAATTCACAGCTGGGATCAATTTGTCACAATTTTCATTTGTAAGTTTGACCACTATGATTATGATTAGGTATACGATGAAATTGAGTATCTACGAAAAGAAAATGAGTTTGTTAGGGACTTTAATATTCAATTTCATTTGAATTGTTTGAAGTGTAATTTTAAACCTATAAAAGAGGAATCACTAGATTGGTTTGAACATAATTATGCTCCGCCTCCTATTCCCTATCCTTATGAAATAAGTCCAAGCTTTGTTCAATTCCCTTCTAGCACAAATGAGAAACCCAATTCAGATATGTCAATAAATTGTGATGAAGAGGTTTTGCAAAGCTTGGAAAATATTCCTGATCAAATACAAGAAGACAATAGCAGCAATTCTGGAGAAAGAGCTACCTTGAAATCTGGAAGCAACTTTGAGGTAAATTTAGAAAATTAGATTGCAAATCAGCAAGTGCAAGCTACAACTAAGGTAAATAATAACATGCAAATAGTTGTACAAAAGTCTGAAGATTTTCATGATGAGAAAATTCCGAAATCAAGGCAGCAAAGCGATCTTCTTCAAAGAAGAAATACAGTCACATAAAGGAACGATCTGAAATCTGAAATTTACGATGAGCACAACGCACAAGAATTCTCAAACAGAGATATTTTTAATTGCATTATTTCAGAATCACATTTTTCCCTTTATCCTGATATTTTTAATGTTAATTCATCCCCTCTTGCTGTTAATGATATTTCAAAAAATACAGAGGCTGATCTAAATGAACCGCCATTAAGTTTTGATCAAGATAAAGAAGTAATTATTGATCATTCCTCTACAATTAACAAACATAAAGTTCTTGTTCCTCCTTGTTTTGATATACTGGGTAAAATCGAAGGGAAATCTAGAGAATCTGGTGAAATCATTTACGATAATTACTCTGATATTGAAGATGTTGATTTTTCTCAAGGAAATCATCAGAATCTTCAAACAACATTTGAAAGTAAGAGTAATTTGAATCTAGAAATTATTCCAACAGCAGTAAATTATCCTCATGATTTCACTATTCAAGAAAATATCCCAATTTATGATTCATATCATGATCAAGCAAACTTTCACAAGTTGGAATTTGAAATTTCTCAAATTCCATAATTCTGGCCAATCCTTGTGAAAAGGAAATTATTTCAAAACAATTCCAATTGTCCTGTAACAATAATTATATAGATGCTAATTTCAGTGTATTTTCGCTTATTCACTTATTTTGTATAAAATCAGATTTATCTTTTGATTTCAATTTTCAGATTTTTGATATATTACGCTGGCACATTGAGCACCTTACTATCAAACGTTCAATTGATGTATTCCCTTTTTGGAAAATTAAAGTTTTTGAAAGACATCAAAAGCTATTTCAATATCAATTACAATCGATGTCAATGTTTTATCAAAAGCTTTTATCTTCTTTAAGACAATTTCAACAAAAGAATACAGTTTTAGTAATCTGCCAGCAATTCAATTTAATTCCTAATTGTTTGTTTCATTTGAAAAATTCCTATCCGTTCCTCATTGATTCATTTAAAAAACAAAAAAGTATATATTTGGAAAATTTATTCTCACAAAAAATTGTTAATAGCTTAACATTTACACGTAACTCTAATAATATCCTCCAGGCCTTTGAATATAAAAACTCATATCTTCAATCTTGCCTAGCATCTCTTCATTTGAATATTTCTCAATCCTTAGTAGAAATCCATCCAGATTTCTATGATCCAATCATATTCAATTTGAAAAACGATTTCATGAGAAAGAGATTTTAAATAAATTCCTAACAACAGTTGTACATTTTGATTTTAGATTTATTTTTTTAATATTTTTATTCTTATTACTAACATTTGAATTGTATATATATGTAAGAATAAAAATAAAAGAATGGTTACACTAGAAATTTGACTATACTTAGCCATTTTCACGTATATGGTTAGAATAGGAGTAGGATTAATTTAGTTAGTCTATGTAGATGATTTATCTGTAGATCAAAAGGAAGAAATTAGCCATTGTCTATATCATATACATATTGAAGGAAATATTTACCCCTCGGAAAATGCCTAGTTCTTCTTTAAAGATTTATTTTTATAAATAAGACCAGTTGTAAATGGTTACACTAGTAATTTGCATAAAAAGTACCAATTCTCTTTTAGATTTTGAGTTTTCGCTTGTATAAATAGCAAATATTTTGGAAAATTGATCTTTATTATTGGAAGATACAGTTAAAGACTCTAGCCTAGATATGATACTAGTTTCACCTTCATAAAATTTGATGAAAACAACCTTTAGTGGGAAATTGTTTTATATCAGTACAATGAAAGGTATCAATAACAAAATAAAGATTCTTTGTAGAACAGCTCCTTCCAAAAAACTCTACTATTGTCGTCTAGAGCTATCTTAAGGAAACAATGACTTCCTCCCTACAAAGGAAATCACGAATTTCAGAGGAACAATTCAAGAATACACTTCATCTTAAAGAGTAAGAGGTCTCATCATGAGCCGGCTTATCATAATCACAGATATTATAACTAGCTGACTTTGCCAAAACTGCATACCACAATAGGGAAATGACTTATGAATGTTCCAATCAAAAGGCAAGGGGTCTCACCATGAGCCAAATTGTTCAGCAAGTTATAAGTCAAGTGAATGGCTGTGTCATAAATTGGCCATCAAACCAAGACATTGTTCTTTAAGAATAAAAGAAAATCAAATGCAACAAGTGTTGATGTGAATTCTTCTTTGAGAATTGTAGGTTTCTTTATGTAGGATTCAGGATCATTTCTGGGTAATAGGTAACCCTATCGAGGCTATGAACGCCTGCTGGCAGCAGAGGCTCTACCTACGACAAATGAGTATACTAAAAACTGTTTTATAGAGAAGCATTTGTTTTATCTTTACAACCAAGTAATGACTGATGTAAATACAAGGACTAGCTTGAGGAAACAACTAATCAAAGTTGAAAATAGTTGAAACAAAATATCATTGATAGATTAAAGCATAATGTACTTTATTTTTCTATAATAAAGTTTAATTTTTTGGAAAATTTTCTGTTTTGGAAGTTTAGAAAATCCAAAAGAATGACAGAGATAACTGGTTCTTCCAAGTGAATCTCCAATTGTTGTGACCACCAACAACCCCCCTTTTTGTTTAGTATTATTACTAATACTAAATAAAAGGGGACCCTTAGTCAAAAAATTTCAAAAAATCAATTAATGATTGTATTTCCTTTTCAATAAAACTTATCATCATAAACTTAAGAAAAGACCCTTGCGAAATCTAAAAAACTTAAGTTTTGTGATGAAGGAAGATAAAATCACTCCTTAAAGGATATCGCATCACAGAGAGGATGATAGTATGCCTACTTAAAAGCTAAACTCCAAAATTGCGAGAATGCGATGCGAAACTGCACAAGGATAAACATATATCGCATCGCAGGTCTTAGAAGCTCACTTATGATTAAAAATCACAGAAAATGCCGATTTGCGATAGCGCATATCACAAGATCGCACATTCCAAGAAATTGCTTAACACAAAATATGCACATCTTACAATCATGCGATATTGCGACATGCGATACTGTGACATGCGATATTGCGACTATGCGATATCACAAAATTACAATAAAGTGGCAAAGAAACCTCGTAATAGGACAACAGAAAGACTCGCGATATTGCGATATTGTGATCTACGACTATGCGATATTGCGATACTGCGATCTGCGATATTGCAAAGCAAATCGCAAAATCTCTCCATCGCAGATTTCTCGGGTCCACTATCCAAGAAAAAATCTTTTTCCATAAAACGAGACTGGTTATGCACTTTAATGCTCATTAATGAAGTAGTTTCCAGTTGTTAATGAAATGTGGTTTCGTGTTTATCAAGAGCCAATTCACGTAAGGTGGTATAATTTTGCATGTCTTTGGCATTTATAACTTTCCCGTCACTGTTCCTTATCATTACTTTCACCTCACTTGTAAACTGTAGGAACGAAGAACGAAAAGCTATGCAAAGCAGTAAACAGGAAGCTATGGGTAAGAAAGGTAAAGCTCCAATGTCTGAGGATAAAGAAATGGTTCCCCTATACACAGACACCACATGCAACAGAGAAGCGGGTATTTCCACCTGGGAAGGCATGTATAATCTACTCGAGGAAGAGGATCCTAAGGTAACGGAATTTACGACTTCTGCAGGTTCATCAAGATCATCCGAAGCATCAGTTGCAGACTTAGCTTGTTCATTTCTGCACCGGATAGCTGCAAGACCCAAAATTCTCCCCTACACAGACATGATTAAGTGGGTTCTGGATAGCACCGATATTAAAAACAGATAGTTTAAAACTCAGGGCCAAGGACTGATTGACTCATTTGCTCAACAAGATTTGAAGCTTATGTATCATTTTCCAGAACCTCGGGCAATTTATAACAAACAGTTCATGGAGAAGTTTACCAAAGAAAATGAAGACTTGGCAGAATCCACTAAAGACTGGTCAAGGAAGGATGAACCGCTGAAAAAGGATAAACATGGTATGTATAGTATTGGTTCCCTCACTTCCCCATATTGCTTTGTTGCTGCTATGATATGTAGGCTTTATGGGAGGCCAGATATTAACAAATTTTCATCTGAGTGGCTACCAATGTTGGATGCTGCCATTAATTCTATCATTTTAGATTGGTCTAGAATACTTTCAGATAACTTAGCTACTGCCATTGTAAATTACCGTTCTAAAAGAGCTACTTCCCAAAGAATTTATCCCCCATTTTGTTTATCAGCATATGTGATGGATGTAATTTGCTATGTTTCAAATTTTCCTGTAATGGGGTGGAAATGGACAACTCAAGACCCTCTACCCATTCATGGTTATCATAAAGAGTTGTGGGATTCTAAATTCCCCCCATTTTTCTACAAAATTTGTCATGGAGTCATGTTACCCCTCTACAAGACATTGTACGACAAAGATGCTCCAAGATGCTCTCCAGAAGCAGAAGCAGACATACAAACAGTCACAAAATGGTTTGGAGAGGAATTGTTTACATATGTTAGAGTCTTCGGAAGTGTCGCTTCCCCTCACATCTTACTTTTTTATGTTCCCAATAAACTCTTGGCAAGGGAAATTGCTTATCAAACCTGCGAAGAGGGAGGTTTGACTAAGGATTTAAAGGATAAGAAGAAAGCTATATGGCCACAATTTCCTGTAGCCTGTGGGGCCTTCTCATTGTTTAGGTCATGCTTTCAAAGAAGTGAACAATATAACCTGTCTGCAATTATTTAAATTCACAGCAAGACCGTTTGACCCTCACGATGTAGCTAAGAATTTCACTATTGCGGTTCAAATAAAAGTGTTCATCAAAGAAGCAGATCCTTTTGATAATGTGTTTCAACAAAAAAGCACGCTTGAAGAAATTCTAAATATAGCTCAAACGCGTTTCTCTCCAACAGGGTTTCAGAGATTCAAGATATACAGGGAAAGAAGGCTAGCCAATATCCCTTTAGATAAGCTAAGCTTAGAACCCGCAAGGGAACCCACTCCAAGCATTAGCCTTAGTGAAATTTCTGATACAGATAAATCTAAATCCAAATCCGATAAAGAAGTATCGGAACACTCCAAAAAATCCGAAAGTGACCATGGCAAGAGCAAAAGGTCAGTAAGAGATACTGCCCAATCAAAAGAGCCTGAACAACAACAGGTGTTAACTTCTCCACGGGAAGGTCCTCCCATTCTCATTAGCTAGCCACCATCAGATAGAACAGAGCTAGACAAATAATGGCAGAACTTCAATGATATGATCAATATTGAACGCCAAAGCGCAAAGACACCTGAAGGGAATGTACAAGCAACAAAAGAAATGGTCACAGGAACAATTGACGATATCTCGGACACGGAACACATCCCTATTACCCCATCCTCTGAACTTGTACTCAAGATAGAGGAAATTCCTCCTCTTGATGTATTTTATAGTCCATGACATAAAGCAGTAGTAAGAAGACAAAGGAAGAAGAGGAAATTGGAAAACGTGATATCTCATGACGCAGAGCAATTGGATGTCCTCTAGCGAGATCCTACTACTGATCCAACTGAGAATCTCACCAAATTATCCAAAATTGTAGGAACTTATGCCTCTACAACTATTGATAAAGCATCTGAAGTACAACAACTGCTAAAAGAAAAAGAAGACCTAATACAAGTTTTGCAGCAACAGCTACAACAATCTAATGCTAATAACGAAGTACAGAGACAGCTTGAAAGACTACAGCAGGAATTCCAACAAATGCAAATAGGCTATCAGAACAATTTGGTAGAGAAAGACAAGCAATTACAGGATATACAGGAAATGCATGAGGATGATCCCAAGCTCACAGAATCCATTTCCTTGAATGATCAATTACTACAGCAACAAGAAGCACTAAGCCAAAGAATATCGCAATGGAACTCGTATTGCGAAACAAGTGATACAATCACTAATCAAGTTGTAGATTTATGACATGATTATGATTTAGCTGATAAACGAGTGACTGAATATTTGGTTTGGTAGGAAACAGAGGAGGGAAAAAGAGCAGGCGCACCAATAATAAATGACAAACATAAAGAAATTCTCTTCGACAAATGGGATACACAGATCAAAGAGGCTGAGCAAGCAGCGGAAGAAGCAGCTACAACGGCCAATAGCCTGATTGATTGCATAAATGAGAATTTGCATAGAGCAAATTTAGTCTCCGAAACCACTCCAGGATATTTGCCAAAAGTACAACAGCTACAATCGGGCTGGAGATAAAGGGCTCAAGAAAGGGTAGAATCGATTAGAAGATTAACTAAGTTGAATTGGGAATCTTACTGGGCTTATTTAGTAAAACCTCACAGCCAGTGTATGACTCTCAAAACCATCATCAATTCTGCTGAAAAGATGGCACCAACTCTAGCAGATTTTGTTTTCACAGGACAATTAAAGGTTGAAGTCGGCCAACCGACTTTGCTCAAACAAATGCTGAATGCTTGCGATATTAAGGAGCGAATAAAAAAATAGTTAGAAGTTAGCCTTAGATTTGATTTTAGAAATAATTTTACTTTATTTTTTCCTAGAAAAAGGATGGTCATTTAAACCGTATCCTAAATTTTGTAAATAATTGATTTTTAGACGTAGTTAGTAGTATTTAAACCCTACTCATGCATTTAGAGAAGGGTCCAGAAATTTATCAAAAACTTGTCCTCAGAACATGCACTTTTTCACCCTCCGAGGAGGTTTTGGTGAATGAATGGAACAGGGTTTATTGATTTTTGCATCTAATATCTGCTACTGATGTTGCACTTCTGTACTCTTAGTTGATGTCGGATTGAGAAGAGATAAATCGTTATCGATTGAAGCTCATGAGTAGAACTAGTTATAAATGGTACTTCTATCTCTTAACTATTTCTATCTCCTGTGTTAGAGTGATATTTAAGTTTAGTTGTTGACATGTTAATGCTTGAATGCCCGAGTTATCATTTGGCACTTTTGTACGTGATAGCTATTTATTTATGCTTGATATGTGAACAACTTACTATGTGATATTCTTCTCGCAACTGTTTCGTCTAACTTTTTATGCGAAGTAGTTCATCTATATTGAATTCTTTTCTTATAACAGTTGAATGATGTTTATTACCAATTGTTATTTGAAACCATTTTAGATCGCATAACAGAAAAATCTTACCCCGGGTTAGTATAGATATTAGATGTCATTGCTTTTTTAGATACAAATTAGATTAGAATTAGAAGTAGATTATCTCATTTAGAATCTTTTAAAGCCACAAACATCAATCAATCTTACACACACACACAATTGGGAAACTGGTCCCATTATCCCCGGTCGGACCCACCATACCAACGGAAAAGGAGCGACCAACCAAGGTCCGGACCGGGTTGTTAGGTAAACTTGACTCAGGATAGAGTCAAAAGTTGATGAGGTTAAATAGTGATGGTTTTGGGGCACATGGTATTGTGCACCCATGGTATTCTGCCCGTGGTATTATATGTAATGGAGCCTATAAAAGGCTGGAAGGACTTCATTGTAATGCATGGACTGGAGGTGAGCGGTGAAGGCTCACTTGGCCGGATTGGCCAGGGTTTTGGCCAAGGATAATGAAATTTCATTATGATTGGGTTTTTCCCCAGATTTGGGGTCTTCCCGGATAAACATGTGTATTTATGTGTTTATGGTTATTGCTAGTTAATTTTATATTTATTCCTCTCGGTAATTAATTTATGTTCTTGGGTAAATTTCTTAACAATTGGTATCAGAGCCATGGTTGAGGGTTTGGGCTTCAAATGTATGCCTTCAATGAAGGATTTATTTTAGCCCAATGGAAATGGTGTTGCAGAGAGCAGTCCTGTAACAGAGCCATGACTGACTTCATTCAAGGAGTAGAGCAACTTTGTTTCTGATTTGAAGGAATCAGAGAGGAAAGCATTGCAGGAGTTGAAATGCGAGATCAAGGAAGCAATCACGAAAAATGAATTCAGCAAGCATGAAAACGCGAAATCTGATGGGATCAAGAATTGAACCCGTCACCTGTTGAGAGGATGGATCAAAATCACAACAGCAGTAAACAAAAAAAAAATAATAATTAATGAAGTCAAAATTATTGCATGTAAATGGGCATACTACTGTAAGACCTGGTAAGGCATGTGTACC
>APFE031582341.1:34820-64090 GCA_000404065.3 Pinus taeda
CCGGATTTGGGGTTTTCCCAGATAAACATGTGTATTTATGTGTTTATGGTTATTGCTAGTTAATTTTATATTTATTCCTCTCGGTAATTAATTTATGTTCTTGGGTAAATTTCTTAACACGGGTGGGTATCCCCCTTGTTGTAGACCCAATTTTTTGGCCTTCAACAACAAGGTGAGCCAAGTCTAGTCCATAATATGGACAGAAATTTTCCGGGGTTGGCTAGAGAACTCTTTCAATCAGAGGACAAAGTAGAAATTGAAGATGTTTTGGAGCCTCCTATGAATCCTATGGAACCTCTTCCTTCTTACCTTACGTTGTATCATATGTGGGTACTCTGACTCATGGGTCGACTAGCCCTATTCACTCTCATTCTTTCTTCTTAACAAATAATCTTAGTGGCATTTTCAATACGGCCAATGTACATACTCCTTCTTCAGTTGTAAGAGGAGGTATTATTCCTATCTCTACTATTATACCTAGTACTATAGTTTTTGGCTCTACCTCCATCTTGATTTCAAGTGGGGACACCCAACCGTATTATCCTTTCACTGGAGCTTATCCTTTTGGAGTGCCATTTAGATGGATTCCCTTAGTTTCTTCAACATTACCCTTTGTTTCTTTTGCATCTATGACTTTGATGGCTATTGGTTCCGTACCTTTACAAGGCTTTCAATTTATAAGTGGACATGTTCCTCCTTCCAATACATCATTGGATTTAGGATCAACTCCCTTCTCTGGTCATGCTCAAAACATTAATCCTTTTCAAGGGAACCGAGGCTTAGCATATCCTTTTGTTAGTGGTTTTGGGTCTAAAAATCTCCCATTTATTTGGTCAATAGGGGAGTATGCCATTTCCTACTATCGGTACTTCACAGGTTTTTCCTCCTTTAACTAGTGCTTGGAATCCTTAACAGGGGCTCTCCCCTTCATATAATGTTCCACCGGGAGGAAGTTTTCCTATGACTAGTAATCCTACAGTAGGGGTTGGATGCACTCTGTATACCCCTGGACTACAATTTTTTCCTTGTGGTTTAGGCACTTTTACGATTAACCCTTGGCTGCTTTGCTCCTCTCAAAATCCAGGATAATCCTTTTCGAATGTTGGGAATTCTACTCTTGCAGCTTAGATTTCTCATGTTCCTCTATGCTTACCATTCCTAACAACAATTAATTTGCCAAATCTTTTGAAATTGCTAATTATCTGATCCATTACAATCCGTCTTGGCATTTGGTCCCTACTAAAATCCCATCTTATATACCAAAAATTAAAGGGATGTCTGGTGAGGATCTAGCAGATCATATAACCACTTTCCACTTATGGTGCTCATCAAACTCCTTGATTGATGATTCAATTAGGTTGAGATTATTCTAATGCACCTTAATTGGAAATGATGCTAAATGGTATATTGAGTTAAGAGGGGGGAGTTTTCTATTTTTTGTGAGTTAGCTACAATTTTTCCAAACCATTTTCAGTTGCGTGTCTATTATGATGTCGGAACTAAACTCCTAGAAAATTTTGAGCAGGACAAGGCTACCCATATTTCTGACCACATTCAAGAGTCACACAGAAGGAATATATTTATCAAGGCTTATATCCCTAATGAATGTATTCTAGAATGGTTTTTTAAATCATTACAACTAGAGATATCTAAGTATGTGTCACTTTCTAGGGTGTTCAATGTAGAACAGGATATCTTTAGAGCCCAGGAATTATACCTCATTTATTTTGATTTTGGAGTCCTCTATCAGATTTTTTCTGATGCTCCTAGGTTGAAAATTGACCTTTCCAAGCTGAAACCAGGCCCCCATGGTGATGCAGTTATAGGATCGATCTTTAGTAATATAGTTAGTTTTTTTAATCAATTGCAGCATTTGTCATTACAATCCTCTTCTGTGACAAACTACATCATCAATGCTTGCTCCTTCTGAACCTTTAGAAGTTAATGTTGTTCAGTCCTCAAATCCCAAAGGAAATCAACAATCTGATAAGAAGAAGAAAGGACGCGGGAAGAAAAAAAAATGAGGCAAGGGAAATGTTAATAAACCCAGTGATGAAACTTGTGAGGGAAAAAAGGAATCTAAAAATAAGGTTAATGTTATCACCAAAAAATGATCACCTAGCCATTTCTAACTAGGTGGATCGAAATACACCATGTAGGATTAATTTTACCATAGTAAAATCACTTTCTGATTAAATAATTTACTAGACCATTTTTATTAAATTATTTTATGATTAAAATTAAAAAACCCCATGAGAATAATTGAATAGATCATTATTTATTAAGTTTTCTCTAGGAATAATTATTAAATCATTGTTTGATAATTATTCCTTGTCACATTTGACTAAAGTCTCAAGGAATAATTAAATAAAACACGATTTATTTATTAATCCTTAATTCTATTATTGGAAAAATTGTTAAATCACTATTTAATAATTATTTCAATTTCACACCATTCTTAATTCTCACGAAATAATTAATAAATCATTTTATTTGTTAATTAACTCTAAGTAGATATAGTTTACCATTTTGAATATCTTTTCCCTCTCCAACAGATATAATAAGTTATTCCTAACTATTAGATCTTGACATGGTCAATATTATTTTATTATTCTCCATTTTCGAGATTAACCCAATACTTTGTTATAAATAGGATGGTTTTCCATTCATTCTTCACCATGAGCTTTATCATCATCACCACTATTGTCTCTTTACATCTAAGATCCCACTTGAGTTCTACACATTGTTTTGGGTTTTTCACACATTAAGAGAGAGAAGTGATTACTGAAGCATCAAGGACATCAAAGGAGTCATCCCATGGAGGGAGGTTTGCATACCATTTTGTAGATCTCCTTCCCTGGGTGTTAACAATAAAGCTTTATTATTCATTTTAAAAGTCTTTCCATTTCGGTTATTACATTGGATATATATTGTTGCTTGTTGTTTTAGAACACATATGTTGTTTTTTTGCAAGTTTTTCAGGTTTTATTATTGCAGATCTGAAGTGTAAGCAACCACAAATGGTTGTTAGGTTCACGTGTGACCAGTGACTTAAGCAGAAGGTTTTTGGTATACCTTCCAAGAAATTTCATTCTAACAAATGGCGACTCCACTGGTGTAATAATTTAGTTCTTGGGTGACTAAAGTTTCAATCAATTTCAGGGTTTTCTACAACTATTTTAGCCTCTCAATTTCTATTTATAGTTTTCTTTCCTTTTTTGTCAAAATTTCAAATTCTAGTGGTTTCCTAGTTCTTTCCACAGGTCACAGGTACCAATCAAGCAAGAGACAGAAAAATATATGTGAGATATTCTGACCAAGAGTCTCGAGAGAAAAATGCACTTTTTAGTCTCATATTTGCATTCCAGAGTGCACTTTTTGGCCCAATAACTGTGTTTTCCACTATTTCCAAGTCAATACTCGCGTTTTAGAATTTTTTCGAGAATTTTTTAGAATTTTTTGAGACTTGCAAAGAGTATTGTGTGCAGACTAAGAGGGGTTTCTTATCTCTGTTTAGTCTCCCCTAAGCCTATATTCTCTTATGTTTTCTCTTTGAGGAAGGAAAAATCCCCCTAGGGTTTAGAATACACCTCCACATTGTTAGGAAGAGATTGGTTGGGTGAGGAGTCTAGGGTTTCGACATTTTTTAGTAGCTAATTTTTAGAGTTTGATCCATTACTTTATAGCCTTTGTGGATAGGTTTAATTCACCTTTTCTCCCTTTAGATTTTGGGTTTTTCCTTTCCCCCTTAGGATCCCCTTAAGCATCCTAAGTTCTGGAGCTCCATACCTATCCTTTGCAGTAATTATCACCTCTAATTTTTTATGTGTGTCTGCTCCATTTATAGTAGATTAGTGCCTCTAGATCTCATTCCCTTTGACATTAGGTATTTTAGGAATTTTATGTGTCTTTGAGTAGTTTTTTTTCCTTCTCTTTCTTAGCTGCTTGATAGCCTTTTTTTGGGTGGGGTTTTGTGTCCGTGATTGGTTGTTTATTTTTCTGTCATTTCTAGTATTATTTATAGTATTTCAACACTTTATTTTCAGCAACACATGGCATCATAAAACATGCTCAATCAACTCATCCACTTGACACATCATTTTGAAAAACTCAAACCCTAAATGAACATGAGCTTGGTTAACATCGCCAAGCTAAGACTTCAACCACTATACCTTAATAATTCAACATACATATATTAAACCCACTTGGACACCAAAGCCAAATAACATTTGTAGTTTAGGTGTAGTATCAATGGGATAGGGTTCCAATAACACCCATTGATCACTTACATTGAGACATAGAAGGTTGGCATATTAGGGAGCTTAAAATCCTTCACCATCCCACGATCCAAATCCAGAGTGCGTCAGAAACCTGATTCAGAGGGACTTAGACTATGTCATCATATGAGCAGTTCTCCTCGGAGCTACCAAACACATGGCATGGAATCTTGTGTGTTGGTTGATCACCAATAAGCTCAAGACTTGACCACCCCCATGGGATGAAGGTAACTGTAATGACCCATATTAGGAAAACACCCTATAATACTAGCTATGGGAAGCAGTTGGTTCTCTATGCTACCTTTCTTTGGATAGCTCTTCTTGTAGGGTTGATATTTTTTCCAGTAAGAATTTCTTTGGAAGGCCATCTGAAATAGTATATTTAGGATTATTTGAGGATTTATATCACCTATAGGGTAGAGGTATTTTTCTTTGATAGGATGTGCTTTCTTGTATGAGAGTAGCATCATTAAAATAGTTAGTTTACACTTGGCACCATTGCACTAGGTTTTTTCTTTTTGTTTGTTCCTCTTTTACCCATATCATCACCCTTTAGTCCTTAGAGTCATCATTGTCTTGACATCATTGCGCTACCTAGGCATTTTTCACAGGGAATTTGAGGCCTTCGCCTTTAGTTTCCGTTAAAACATATTACTCCTCATCGAGTTATAATACATCCTCCTAGTCCTCCACCGAGTCCTCATTTTGACTCTGGTTCTATTGATTCTTCCAGTTCTTCATTTGATTCCTCGTCTTCTTAACCTCATACTGTCACCATGTTAGGCACCAACGTGGGTGTGGGAAACCAAGGTGGTAACCTAGGTACTAACTAGAGTAACCCCACAAGTAGAATATCCATTGGTATTGTCACTCCTTGTTTGTTTCTTCCTTTTATGGTCGGTTTGAGTATCCTTGATTTTAGCCAGCTCGTCAAAGATCCTCTTCTCCATGACCCCAATTGGCCAGCTATGCCTACTAAAATTCCTTCATATATCCCAAAGTTTGAAGGTGACCTTGGAGAAGATCCCACAAATCATGTTCACTCATTCCATATGTGGTGTTCATCCAATTATATCACTGAAGAATCCATCTATCTTTGTATGTTACAATGAACTCTTACTGGAGCTGCTGCTAAGTAGTATCTAGATCAACCTAGAGCCACTCATTCCACTTTTGAGACTCTTTCCAAAGCTTTTATTTCCTATTTCCAGTTACCTCTATGTTATGACACTGGTACTAAACTATTGACTTCTTTACATCAAACTTTTTCCACTCGCCTATCCGGCCATGTTCAGGAATGACGTAGAAGGAGGAGCATATGTAGAGCTCTCGATTTAGAAGATTGCATCTATATGGATTGTTTCCTTAGATCAATTTTGGCTCCCATTTGTAAATATTTCGCTTCTCACTTCCCCTATTTTGATTAAGATGTGCTCCAAGTAGCCTTGAAATTTCATTTGATCTATGCCCAGTCAGGTCATGTTTATATTGTTGTTTCTTATCTACCTCAGTCTGGCGCTATTAATGCACTGGGGGAATCTCATTTCACTAATGGTAGCATTGGAACCATTTCACACCCTCAACCATATTCTCCACCTCATATGAGTTATGGCCAACCCCCGGGAGGGACCAGTTCCTCTTACACCTATCCCTCCCCTAATCTTCCACATGGAAACTGTTATACAAGTCTCAACATGTCATATGCATATCCCCATATGCATCAATAGAAGTCATGGCTAGTTTTTTCTCCAAATTTTTATCCTAATGTTTCCCCATTTCCTTATTATCTGTATTCACCAGCTAGCACTCCAACCCCTCTGGCACCAGCTACCCAACCCTCCATGCCTTCTCCACCTCTTCCATAGTAGCAACCTCCTCCATAAGGTCAACTGTATGCTTAGAAGAGCATAGCCAATCCTCCCAACCTTAAGAAAAGGAATAAGTGGAAAGGTAACTAGAACCAATAATATCAAGGTAATCAAGGTAGCCAAGAAAAGAAATAATAGGAAAGGTAAACAGAACCTAATGCACCTCAGGCAAACCAGCCTAATCCCACAACCCATCAACAGGGTGGACAGACCAAGAAAAACAAGGGTCTTTGTACAAACAACCTTGTGCGTGTTACGACGTATATGGCCATTATACTCATGACTGTCCAATTTTACCTTAGATACATCAACTATGGGAAGCTCAAGTAGCTACTTTCAGAGGACCGCAACCCATATCTCCTCCTCCTCCTCCTGCTTCATCTCAACCGGTTGTGCTTACCAATCCTTTTCCTCACCAAGGATATCTTGCTTCTCAACCTACATAAGGTCATGTAGCTCCCCCACCTCCACCATCTGGTCATAATGATTATCAAATTCTTATGATGAATTTTGATGACATCAATACCAAACAAGTCAACCTTCGAACTTGATAGAGCCAATATGACAAGCCACTTGATAAGTCAGCAACTGAGTCCCAACCCCAATTTTCCATCAAGCCTCTATCTTCATCCAATGGTACCTTACAGACTCCTCCGCCTAAGGTATAGTTTATCCCCAATATCCCCAAAGGTCTATTATGTTGAAACGTTGCTTCTTCTAAAGCCACCCATACCTATAACATAGTATATAACTTAACGCAATCTCCTACTACCATGTCGACGCTAGATTTTCTCTAGACATACAAATCCCAATGGAAAACTATACTCTCTGCTTTGGTTGTTATGGATCCCCATGAAGATCGTATGATTATCTTTTATGTTGACAAGTCATAACATCCTCCCCTACCTTCATCCATTGCATTTCAAATACTAGTCTCCATAAGAAATGTCATTGTTCAGCGGTGTGTCATAGAAGAAGGCACCCTCACCTTTGTGATGGCTTCCATTGTTCGGAAGTGACCTAGTTTACCGGACTTGTCCCCATCATCCATCACTCTTCGTGCTTGGGACAATCATCCCTCATATCCCCTTGGCTTATATCACAACTTTCCTATCACTGTTGTCAGAAATATTGTCTCTATTTACATCGAATTCATTGATGCCCCATTAGATTACAACATCATTTTGGGTCATAGTTATACATATTCTATGTCAGTTATCACATCTGTGGTTTTCCGTAAGCTTTGCTTCCCTAATAATGGAAAGATTGTCACTATCGATCATCTAATGTACTATGATCCAAAATCTCAGACTTCGTCTTAGTCCACTATGACATCGATGACTAAAAATCATACTGTCTCATCCCTCACCAATGTCTCTCCTAGAGTCTACAAAGATTCCACCTCTCTTGGTGCTTATTATGGTCCACCACCTGCTCCATCTGAGCCTATCTCATCCAATGTTTGCATGCTTCAAGTGCCACGGCTTGCTCACAAACGGTCTGGTATGCCTTCACAATAGCCAACACCTCCACAACCTATTGTTCCCAACTCAACCTGGCCTTCTGGTATCACTCCTCAAGGTCCCCTTCCTCCTTCTAGTATCTTTCCTAATCCCTTTTAGCCTAAAACCATTCCCCCAGGTGTTTTGGGAAGTTTTAGTGTCTACGGATAAACGCTTAAACCCTTATAATAGTAGCTAAGTATAGAACAATAGTGCAAAGCATTCTCTACATTTTCTATGATTAACAGATTAAATAAGAGGCAAAGAAACCTACTTGTAGCTTTTGCTTACTCCTTATCTCCCTTGATCAATTCTATCACTCCTCTCCATACTTAATCCACTTGAAGAGTACCTACACACAGACAGAAGACAAAAACCGATCAAAGCATATGATAATGATCTATTGATTAAACATAGCATGGAATCAAGTACATGATACACATATGAAAGCATAAACGAATAACACAAGCATATGGAAAAATATTTGAACAATTTATTAGTAAAAGGAAGAGTTACAACCCTATTTTCTCAATTCAGCATCACTCTTCCAGTTCAATCCCATCCTCTCCTCATAACAAGCAAGACATTTTGACATCATTACAATACTTGGAATCAACTCAAGTCTCATACTAATGGCATCTCCCTATAATTCAATGATTTACAGCACCTGATCACTTAGATGAGTGGTATTTTTATAGGTGAATGAAGGAAGTTATGCCATAAATGGTGATAAGGAATGCCCTCCCAAACCTAGGATTTAGTTCCATGCAGGAAGGGATAAAAGGACTGATGTTCCTTAACTCCTTTCCTCATCCAAATATGAGCTCAAAGGAGTAGATAAACTTGGGAAACTTCTAGATGCATCCAATGGATAAGAATATTCCCAAACCCCAATGCAGTTTCACTCAAATTTGCCTAGTGCAGGCTAAAGAGGGCTCAAGCGCGCTGCATAGCACCATATCAGTGTATGATATGCATTGCAGTGCACCCTAATGAAGGCCTGCCTGCGCTGATCTTCTTAAAGGCAATTTTTGGATGATTTCAGTCATGAAACTTCTTGGGAAGCTAAGAATTCTGATGGTTGACTTCTTTAGGGCATGTAACAACTAAATTAGGGTTTGATGGGCCCTAATAGTATTGATCTGTAAGTTGGGGTTGATGTTCCCAAATGGATCTGTAACAGTTTCCCCCTAAAGCATGAAGTCGTAAATATGTATGTCGAGTGAAATGCTTTATCATGTGGAGAGGAGGTTTTGAAGCAGAAGGTGACCTACATCAATTACATACCTATATCATGATAATTTTATTTTTCTTATGAACTTGCTGAGGGAAGGCATACCCATGCTCAGCTCATTAACTTTCATTACATGTACAAATATAGTCGTCTACAGATATAGACCCATGAATGGATGACCATTAATGTAAGGCCATTGTACATTTGATTTAGTACTCTTGAAAATATCACAGCCCGGATGGATGAAACTAGATCCAGGGTCTTTAATCTCATTCAATATTTTGCTCAAGTACAAGTCTAACCATGTGAATAGATGATCTGAAGTCAAACATGGGAAGACATCGTCTGATTACCAGCCAATGATGTAAGCCGTTAACAGATGCTAGAGGAATCACCGATAATGATAATGACCCTCAAGGTACTACAATACATTTCGTATGGTGTGAATAAATGATTTGATGTCGAACACCATACAAAGTCTTTCGATCGAAGGCCAGTGATGCCAACCTATCGCCGGAATTGAGAAACCTACCATTGATGTATGCAAGCCTCAAGGTACTGAAGGGGTGTTTTTAGGTCAACTTCTTGGATGATGTGCTGATGTCAACAAGAAGAGACTCATCGCAGCAGTGCCTTGATGTATCCCACATCAACGACACGAAACGAGGTAAATGATTTTGGAGATGAAAAATCGATTGACGATAGAATGTTCAGGAATAGCGGCCATGAAAATGAAGGTTTACGATATTGCAAAGGATGAAGTTTGAATGGAATTTCTTCTCTTGAACATGTCGGCAACACTAATATGAATTGGTAGCATTGACCCAAAAAAAAGTGATGGGTGGTATGATAGACCAATGGTGTGATAACTATCAAGCTGAATGACCCAACCCACATAGTCATGGTCATGAGGTGAAAGTATCATGTTCAAGTGCGACTTGCTACCATAAATTGTTTTCCCCTTTTTCCAATTTTCCCCAATCATTGCTGACCAATACCTCTTTATTTTTGTCAAGCTTGAGGAGGATAACATATGCTTGTTGTATAATTTCACCCTTTGGGTGAATCCATCACTATTTGATGCTTTAACGAGTCTAGCAAAGGTGAAACTTGGTCTTGTCTAGATGGACAAGTTTTTCTCTATTTGATGTTTTTAACAAGTTCAATGACAAAGACAACTTGGTCCTTTTCATATTTAGAGATTTTGAAAAGAGATGAAAAGAAAACTCCACAAGTTCTTTTTCGTAAGTTAATCTCTCAAGTCCAAAACAACATAAAATAATACAAGAGAGATATAGTTTCCAATCCTTTAATGAGATAGAAAGGACAACTGCTCAACAATCTTTTCATGTTTAGAGAGTCTGAAAAGAGCTTAAAGAGGACTCCAAGGGGGTTCCTTTTTTGTTTTTAACAAAGCTCGAAAAAGAGATAAAAGTTTGCTTTGTGGTCAAAGATGTTCAATTTACATTTGAGCACGTGAAATTCTGCATTTCAGTTGTTAAGTTGCTCAAAACACCATCAAAATAGATTAAAAATACCTGTTTCATGGATAAAATGAATAAAAACTAATGTTTACTCGATTAATGTGCAAGAAATAAACATAAAAACAAGTTTTACCATTTCACATATACCCTTTGATTTTGGTGTTTTGGAACAGTTTTTACCTTGAAATTCACCAACTGATTGTGGAGGATTCAATGGACCATTCCTCGTGCCATCCGGACCAAGTAGGAGCTATCTCTGTTCTATTTCATTTCATCCCATTCATTTTCAGTTTTAGGCAAAAAATTTGAGTTTTTAAGGCCCCTAGGTTTTCAATTTTGAACTCTAGGATCAACGCACCCTCTCAACATCGAAAGGTGCACTACATTGCACACACCTAGAAGGCTGCATGCATTGCATCACACTGTCTCTAAGGTAGGGGTGTGATGGGCGCAAAACCCAAATTTACATAGCTAATTTTTCCCAAATTTTGCTCTATTTTTTGCAAGAAATGAATCCTAACTTGTCTAATGGTTGTATTGCATACATTCATCAGATCAAAATGGTGATTATATGGAGAGAACGAGAGCACGAAGAATAAGATATGATTGCACTAAATAATCAGGGTAAAGTTGAGGCCCTAAGGAATTGCGGGTTACTCAAGTATTTCTGACTATCTAGCATGCAACAACAGATTGAGCTTTTACAATTCCTTGTTCGTTCATGGGATCCTACTGATTAGGCCTTTTGCATTAGGGACAAAGTAATCCCATTTACCATTGATGACATCTACTTTATGGCTGGACTGTTGAGGTGGGGTGCCCCCATATCACTATCTGGATTTGCCAAAGGAGGTGAAATAGTGAGAGACTACATACAACAGTTCTGCCGGGAAGGTGAAAAACCTAGTAGAGACGGAAAGATTAACATCAGGGATGTTAGTGATTTACCATTGAGGTCGATCCTCTTTACCATTGCCAAATTGGTTAGCAGCGTGACACTACACTCGGCAAATAGATCATACATGCAGTATGCTTTAGAGTGTTTAGAGCCAAAAGTGTTCAACTGGTGCGAGGCAGTACTTTCAACTGTGAAAGAACAACTCATCAAGGTGAAAAGTAGAAAGACAAAGAACTTTGGCTATGGGTCGATCCTGATTTATTTCGCCTTGGAGAGAATTCCACTTATGAAGCCACAACTTGTTTCACTGGGTGTATCTAGACCTAGGGATCCACGGATGCAGGGATGGGTAGATACTATGGCTAGACATGCTGGTTAGTCATTCATCTCATTTACCCCTGCATAGTGGTTTTATCCACAGGATATGGCCATCGCAGAATATCCATATTCAGGAATGGATTTCTGTGGTGATCTAGACTTAATGTTACTAGTTGGAGCACAATGGGGTGCTATTAGTAAATTGTTTGACCAAAGTGTTTTTTATTTTAAAGTTTCTACGTTTTTTTGTGTTTTTTGATTAACTCCAAGACTAAACAAAATCATTTTTATGTATGCAGATGTTGGACCTATTCGACCTATGGGGCACCAATGAGAGGCAGGTGGGCCAGCATAGAGACCTGTTGGGAGAGAAGTTCTTCGAGACTTAGATTTAACCGAGACATTGGCTGAGCTACAGGACCACATAGAGGGTTTGACCCTAGGCATTATGGATGTCCGGATCGAGGAGTTTCCTATGCGACTACAGTGCCATACCATTGGTGTGTTGAGTCGTTGGATGAGACTTTTACACATGATATCACAGGCTATGACCTATTATCATGAGCACCACTAGTCCACTTAGATGTTTTCTGCATACATCTTGAGTTTTTGGGTCAGATGACCAATTTTTGTCTTAGACACAAACTGTTTGTAAAAACCTTTTAAAACAACTATATATTTTACTTTCAGAGTTTTGTTATGGTTAAGTGATGCACTCCTATTCAATGGGTGATGTGAATTGAAAATATTTTACTTTACATATGTCGCAAATGTTTATTTAACACATAATTTTCTAGAGAATCAGCTAATGTGTTTAGATTTCTGGAAATATTCTAATATTGAATTAACTCAAAATACGTTTCCAAAATACAAACTCTAAGGAACATGCGATGAATTGTTGGGTTTCAGATGGTATAAATGGCAGTAAGTTGTAGTACAATGAGCCATGAGTCTAGCTTAATGATGATTCGGCGTATGCAAAGTGAAATGGCATCAGAGAGAAGTTCAATCAATGTGATATAGTCAGCAATGTTGTTCATCGATTGACCAATACAAATCCCTCTAAAACTCACTAACTCGCCGCTTGGAGCGAAAATGGCCCATGCTGCAGAGGATAGATTATGCGTACTACGACTAGCCCCATCGGCATAACCAACAAATGGTTCCGAAAAGTGCGACATATGCAACAAATGAAAAGTGGATTACTTAACCAAATAAGAACTCTAAAAGAAACACACACACATGCAATCAAAGCATATATACAGTGATTTTTACTATACTTAAATAAGAATTGTAACGTTTAAGGTACAACCCATTTTGGGGCTGTGACAATGGAATCCCATCATAGTCCACTAACTTGTAGGCACCTTTCATCAAAACACGCTTAACAATATAAGGACCCATCCAAAGCGGTTCAAATTTTCCTTCGCCAAGTTTGTCAAACTCCTGATCGTAATGCAAGACTAGATGACCTTCTGAGAAGACACGAGGCTTGACATTTTTATCATATTGCACCTTAATACGTTTCTTGTGCGCTTCATTAACCAATGTGGTGTCACAACAGGTTTCATCCAGATGGATTAACTCTAAGAAATGTGCTTCTTCTTCAGAAGTGTCGGGTAGTAGGTCAATCATGAGTTTGAGAGACGAAATTTCACATTGGATTAATAAGACTGCTTCCAAACGATACACCAATTGAAAGGGTGTAAATCTGGTCACATTTCTCACCAAGGTTAAATATGCCCATAGAGCTGAGTACAAGATTAAATGCTAGTTTCTTTTATGAACTCCAATCATTCTTTACAACATGCACTTAAGTACTTTGTTGATAGCCTCAACTTGTCCATTAGCTTGCGGGTAGTACAAAGTAGAACTATCATGTGACAGTCCTAACTTGGAGGTCAACTCAACCATCATGTGATTGCGATGTGATCCATGATCTGTAACTATGGATTGTGGTACACCAAACCTGGCAACCACATGGTTGAAGAAAAATAAAGCAGTCGTTTCGCCACTGTTGTTCAATGTTGGCATCGCCTCAGCCCATTTGGTAAAATAGTCAACGACGACTATAATATACCCATGCCCCCAGCCGAGGTGGGGTTACATGTCATAAAGTCAATGCCTCATTTGGCAAATGGGCCAACAGCAATGACTGGATGCAGTGGTGCAGGTGGTAATCTAGTTTCTCGGTCAAATATCTGGTAAGCATGGCAACTTCTGACAGCAATAATGCAATCTTTGAATATGGTTGGCCAGAAGTAACCAACACAAAGAATTCTCTGTGCGGTATCATAACTAGATAAATGTCCACCACAAGCACTTGAATGAAATTCATTCAAAGCTTTTTCAGATTCCTCATGAGTGAGGCACCTACGTAAAATCGTATCGAGACCACGACGATAAAGTGTATCAACAATGATCAAATAATCTTTGGCTTGGTATCAAGTATGTCATTATTCAGAGCGAGAGGTATTAGGCCGAAAAGCTTTGATCTGGAGATAGACCAGTATATCTCCATACCATGAATCACTTGACGATATAAGAAATAGAGACTCATCCAAGATTGATGCTTCTTATGTTAAATCATTAGAGGATGAGGGAAGATTGCAAAGTAGCTCGGTGAAGGTAAGAGATTCCTTTGATTTAGATTTGATGAACTCCAAATCAACCTCTAGCAAAATAACTATCCATTTTGAATATTTTCCCCCCAACAATTGACGTGACAAAATGTATGTCATAGGGTTGCAATCCAATATAATGGTAGTTTTACGGAGGAGGATGTAATGATGAAATCTCTGCACAGCTTGAATGATTGTCAAAGCTAACTTTTCAACATAGGAATACTTACTTTTCGTATCGTTGAGATTACAACTCAAGTAATAAATAGGATGCTCAATTCCACTTTATTCTTGGACTAAAACCATAGCAATGATTGTATTTGCAGCGATGAGATACAGGTAATAGTCTTTTTGATAGTTTGGGGCATACATTAATGATGCTCAAATCAGGGAATCTTTAAGAGCATCAAAGGAAGCTTGCGCAACTTGATCCCAATGGAAGGGTACCACTTTCTTCAATAGAGGTGTAAAACCTTTAGCCAACTTAGCATAGTTTGGAATGAACCTCCTCATAAAGTTTGCCTTCCCTTGAAGTCTCTATAACTGTAACAAGTTAGAAGGTGGAGGCAAGTCAAGGATTTCCTGAACCTTGATTGGATCAAGTCAAATTCCATCTTTTGAGACTACGAATCCAAGAAATCAACTAGAGCCAACAAAAAACACACAGTTGTGTGGATTGAGTCTTATCTTGTAGTGTCGACACCGTAAAAATATTGCTCTCAAATGTTGCAGGTGATCAGTCTGCTTTCGTGAATGATCAGGTAAATCATCAAGATAAGGTTGAACAATGTGTTTGATGTCATGGAAGGCATAATTCATTTCCCTCTCAAATGTATCCCCTGCATTCTTCAAACCAAAAGGTAACTTTCGATAGGTGAATGTTCCCCACAGACAAATAAAAGCTATTTTTTATTGGTCCTCTGCGTGGATATTGATTTGATTGTAGCCAAAAAATCCATCCATGAATGAAAAGATTTCACTTCCAACACATTCATCAATAATATGGTAGATAAAGGGTGTAGGATAATTGTCTTTTGGACATGCTTGATTTACATCCCTATAATTGACAAACACTCGAATTGTCCCTTGTTTTTTCATAACTGGAACAATGTTAGATACCTAGTCAGTAAGAGGTACAGGGAAAATGAAGCCAACATGCAAAAGTTTTTCAACCTCTGCTTTAATGGCAATGGATTTCTTAGGATGAATAGGTCGAAGTCATTTTCATACTGGTTTGACATCATGGTACATTTTAATCTCATGTTCAACAATGCTTGAGTCAATTCCTGGCATCTCCTCGTAAGACCATGCAAAAATATCTCTAAATTCACAAAACAGAGCATGGTAATTATAAAGTTCTAATGGAGAACAAGATTTGTTGACATGAATGTTCTCTACAATGTTAGGCTTGGTTGAAATGTTTATAGAAATTGTTTCTTCTATGTTTGACAAATTATGCTCAGAATGTACAGTATCTATCCTAATAAAATTCAATAAGAAATCAACGATTGATGGGTTGTTTAGTTCATTTGAATAATCTTCATTGTCATCTAGAAGATGGGAACGATGATGATAATCTCCACACGGTTCCTCTCCTATCATCATTGATTGGATGATTCCTTCATCCATAGAATGTATACGTGAAAAAGGATCCGAAGAGGTACCATATTCTAACGATCTATCTACCCATACAAAATTTTAGTGCTGGTTTGGGTTTGTCACACAAGCCCAAAAGATTGATTGTTATCATGATTCAATAGGGCTTAATGGCAATACCACAAGATTACTATCAAATTCAACTTGGTTGGAAATCCTCCTTAAATCAAATGAGGTGGAGGAAATCATGTTTCAAGTCTCTACTCTTGCCACTTCCGCCAAATCAGATGGTGATGGGAGGGTAAAAGTGCCCATTAGGGAAGGATCTTTAAAGAGACCTGCTCCAACTCTTTGAAGTGACACCGGGGGTCCATGTACCAATGGAATGCTTCCCATAGCCTATGATCTATTGGAAAATAAGGCTAGCTAATCAATGACTATGATTCCACCCTCAAAAGGGAATGCAATAGTATGAAAGTACGTGGAAACCACATCAACCATAGCATATACCCAAGGCCTTCCCAGTAAAATGTTGTAATTGAGGGGTCCATCAACTACCTCAACTTCAACAGTAACCGTTTCACCCCTAGTTTGATTTGCAAGTTACTCAAAATCCCACATGGAGTATATGTTCTTCCATCAAAAGATTTCAACGTGGTTGGTGATCGTGACAATGGTGGTAAACCAAGTGTTTTCTAGCAGCTCATGGACATAATGCAAGTAGATGCCCCCTCATCAATAATAGTTTGGTGAACATTCTTATTGAGAGATTTTACTTGAATTAGGAAAGCTAATTTCACCAGTTATTGTGGTGAATATCCCACATGGTCAAATACCGCAAGATTTGAATTCGTAGGATCTATTCTACCTATTGCTAACAGTAAAGCCTGTTTTTGGGAGGGGCAGTTTTGCAACACCTTGAGTGTCGACATAGCGGAAGGTGATTGAGCAAGATCTTCTACTATGTTATATTTGTGAGTTGCTCGAGCCCGAGGGTTGAATGTCGATTTGTGCAAAACTCCCTTTGGTGGTTTTATTATCAATTCAAGTACAATGGGTGGAAAAACTTCAGATGAAGTCAAGGTCGAAGGATTAGGTTGATCAGTGGCCTGATTATTCAATGATGATGGATTTCCATAATCTTTGTTTCTTGTTGATACCAAAACTTCAGTTTGTGGCTTTATGGTGGATAACATGAGTACTTGGGATGTGGAAGCATGGTCTGTTGCAACCAAATGAGTCTCCGGGGTTGGAAATGGAACAGTCAACACTGCCGATGTGTTTAAAGTCTTTAAAAGTTTAGAGACCTCAGAGCAGTGTGGACAATCTCTTGTATAATGCTCGTCATTACATATCAGACATGGATAACGAGGTTTCCTTGCCGAAGTAGAGGAATCAGATGATTTCTCTGGAGGGGAATTTTCTTGTTTCTTTTTGTTCTTCCCCTTTTTCTTGCCTGCTAGTTGCTTTGGATTTTTTCCTTTGTCAGATAACACGGTATTAATCTCAGATGCAAGAGTATTTTTTGATGCACTGGTAGTTTGATTGGAAACAACAAGAGTTTGGCCAGATGGTCTTCCTGTTGACTGTGTGCTTGAAGAACCAATCACACCGTCACCAACATGAGAGTCCTTACTAGATTGTGGACGAGGTGGAACAGTGAAAGTTGGTCGAGGTGCATTGGGAATTTTATCATAAAGTGTGTCAGATTGTGTGTAAATCAAATCCAAGTATTGAGCATGATCAATGACTTGCTCTTTTGTGAGAACTCCACCTTTTGCCACATTGTCGGTGATTGATGGCAACAAGGATTTTATGAATCACTTAGCTAAACACTGATCAGGAACATATTTCTTAACCATTCAACGACAAAGCCGCCACTCATGAATATGATTTGATATATGGGTAGCAGTAGTCTGTTTAAAGTTGGTTAGGAGTTCTGTTCCAGTCTCGTATCTGATAGGTAACTAGAAGTGGGTCAAAAAAGTAGTGGCTAAAGTGGTGAAGTTATCGAAAGAAGCTCTTGGTAATTCAATGCACCATTTAGCAGATGGACCATTAAGTGTTATTTGGAAAAGAAAAAGTCTGATGGAATTGCCATTTAAGGAGTTAGATGAACACCACAAATGAAAGGTCATAACATGATTTGATGGGTCTTCTCCAAGATTTTCGTTAAACTTCAAAATTCAATGGTAACTTATGTGGAATTACCAGCCACCAAGGTGCATATAAGATTGCATCATTAGTGAGTCGATTTAAATTTGGAAATTCTAAAGTTGCTACAAGTGGCAACTATTGATTCAAGTCAGGTTGAGCATACCCAAGATATGATGGAATTTCCTGAGCAATAGGTCTTTGCATACCGACATAGGGCATCCGCATTTGGTAACCTTGGTATGTTTGTTGAACAAAACCAGTATAAGGTGGTTGTTGATAACCAGGTTGAATGTGTGGTTGTCCATAACCTACAAAGCCTTGTTGACCAGGACCTTGGTAAGCTTGAGATTGACCAAAACTAGGTTGAGCTTGTGAAACAAGTCCAAACTAGGGTTGGAACTATTGGAATTGGGGTTGTTGAAATTGAGGTTGCCACAGTTGTTGAATCAAATATTGTGGATTCAATAGTTGTTGTTGTCCAGCAATGAAAGGTTGGCCAGGTTGTGAATAAACTATACTAGTGTAAGACTGGATCAGTCCAGATAAGGGTACACTAACCTGAGGTTGTTGTTGAACTCTAGAAACAAGTGGTTGTTGTACAACAACTTGAGGAATTTGAACCTCTTGACATGAAACTTGTGATTGCAAGGTAGAAGGATCAGTTTGAACATGTTGAGATACAACAGTTTGAACTTGTGACTGTGGTACAGTAGTAACAATAGGTGTAGTACGAATAGCTAACATTGTATGCATTGGTTGTGTTGGACACACAAGCCTTGGTTGAACTGGCATTGTTGGTTGCCATTGACAAACTCTAATTCCAGGTTGACCTGAATATTGTGGGATATTACCATATGGTAGTCCCCAGAATAAGGAGGATACAGTGAATAAGTATATTTCTCTCCATATGGTGGAAATCCAGTATTTAATGGATACATAGGTCTTTGTTGACCAGATTTCCCAACTTGATATTGATATGCAGGATCAAACAGTTGAGTTCCCATTAGAGAAGAACCAGGTAAAATTCTGGTTGAGGACATGGGTGATGACCATGGTGTAGAAGCAACCCTTGAGTGGGTTCCCGACAATGATTGGTAACCAACCAGGATGGACGATTCACCATATAGGTGCAACTCAGGTGTGGTAGAAAACATCAAAGAAGTTACAACAGAATATTTTGTTGCAACTGCATCAGATGATATAGTTTGGGATGTTGACGTTTGTTTAACCTGTTGGGATTATGACACAGGCTTGGCGCTATGACACAGAAGTGTTGTCCTTGATGGCAACTCACTCAGATGAAAGATCACAGTTCAGGCTCATAGAATGAAAGAAAAAGAGATATACACAGGTTCCCCTTGACCAAGCTGCGTATACACGCAGGTTCGCCGACCAAAAGGCGTGTATGCTTATACACGCACTTTCATGCAAGGAAAAGCACGTACATGTTGGAAAACTTGGTTTTGGTCTGTGGTATTTGGTCCTTGGTATTTTGACCCATGGTATTGGTCCAAGGTATCTTGTCTGAAGTGTTGACTCGAGGTATTTGGTCCAAGGTATTGATTCTAAGTGGTTTTGGACCATGGTATTGAGTAAGGCCTAAGACTATAAAAGGAGGAGGAGATCATTAGGCAAAGGAACTCAAGTATTGAATATCTAATGAATAGCAAGATCTAGAATACTGGTCATTGGGTTATGGTGCATAGCTGGATCTGAATCAAGGAGGAACCTTGAAGAAGGATAAGTTCTATTGATGGGTCAAGATCTTAAGGCTTGAAGAGAAGTATCTTTGTGTGGTTTTTATATTTTATCTGAATAATTGGCACATGTCGTAATCTGTAAATTTTATGATCTAGGTATAACTGATGTCTGAATAGTGGAAAAGGTTAAATCATCTTTTACAGATCTGTATGCAGGTTCAATATAGCAAAGGCGTGTATACATGCTAGTTCGGCATTTCAAAATTGCATATACACAGGTCTACCTTGTGAAAAGTGCGTATGTTTTAGTTACTTCTATTTACTGTTGCAGTGTTATGGGTTCTGGATTGAATTCTGGTCACTGTTACTGTATTCTAGTTACAACATTCAGAAAAGTGATTGTTTGATTCAGTTTTGGTTGGTACAAAGGAGATTGGTTCATGCAGATATATTTGATGTTTGATTGATGTTATTGATGGATCCAGTATGAAAATTTATGAAACGTGGTCCCTGGAAGAAAAGAGAAGGTTGTAGCCTTCTACAGGTTAGAAGCCTGCATTACTGGTTTTTAGACTGCTTATACAAAAATTTTAAAAGAATTTTCTTATTTAAAGAAAGGATGACAATTGCAGCAGGTGTTTTCACCCACATGGGGTTTCCACCTTATATCTGTGTTCATGTGTGTGATTGCCTTATTCTGTTTAGATCTAAGTTACTGTGTATATTGGTTCTAATACATAGATTAGACGATTCAACTAACTAAATTATATTGTTTTGCAAGGTAATTTACGCTGGTGCTCTAAACACAATTGCGTATTACACGCCCAAGTTGGCATTACAGAGTAGCGTATATAATTGGTTTATGGAATGGAAATATTGTTTAATGGGCTAATACTGATTCACCACCGCCCCACCCACCCCCCCCCCCCCCCTCTTTTATTTATTGCCAACATTTTTATCCAAAATTTTCATGCACATAATTTTATGTTTAAACTTTTTTATCCAAAATATTTTCTTTTTTAGGTGACATATTTTGAACAAAATCCCTTAGATACTTCTTTTCATTTTGATAATGGTATCCAAAGTAACCCCTAAATTCTTTAGGGCACAAGGCTAGGTTAAAAACTCTTGAATAGAATAGATATAACTCATCAACAATCAACTCACTAAGAACCAACATGTCACAAAGTGGGATTTGAACCCAAACAATGAGAGTAATATTTATTCTTGTACTCAACACATATTATGAAAATGTGATAAATCAATCACATTGAGAAGTCACCACATAATATACAAACATAGTAAATAAACAACAACTTGGAACCTTCCCCTCATTCACCACATTGAGGAGATGAAGTATCTTTTTTTTCATTTATATAACTCAACGTCTTCTACTTATCTTGGATCATTCACCTTGAATTGTGAACTAAATTTGCTGGTTGAAGACAATATAGAACCCGTTTTTTTAGTTACATTTGATCTGTATTCAACACACACCCACACACACAGGGATGTCATCCCTATTCAAATATTAGCCAATCATGCCTATGTGAATCATCAACTATTAAGCCCATTTGGAGGAGCACCATTTTCAACCAATTATTGGGTTTCATATATATTTAAGGGAAGTCAACATTGGCAATTAGACATGGGACCCAAGTTTAAAAAGAAACTCATTGCACTACTTCAACATGGTGGCTAGCATACATACATGGGACCTTGGTTCTTTAGCATTCTTCGACATTATGGTCCATACTTGTTTGTGGAACCTTAACACATGATGGTACAGTACTTCTTCACAACAGGTATTGAGGATAACACTTTTATAAGGGGTGTAAGACGTATTGTACCTAGGGAGATAATATGGGGTACTTAGGGATGTTCCCAAGGGAAATAATAGTAATAAAAATTATTTGAATGGGAGAATTAGTTTTGTTGTGTTAAATTCAAATTTAGAATAAAACAAAGTGCTTGAGGATTAGAGGTAACTTGCAAGTTTTACATGATTTTTTTATGTGTTTTTATGTAAATTTCATGAGAAAATTAACATAAGTAAAACATTGGACATAATGATAAGAATAATACACTCAGCAATTAATAGAGGATTTCACCCCTCCTAAGCTACGTCACCTTGTTCCAGTTTCCAATGGCTTGATTCAACGATAATTCAAGGGCATGTTTGGGACTTGAGATAGATTCAAAAATAACCTTATTAACTATCCAGGCAGAGACTAAAACAAGAATTTGTTAATGCCAACTGAGGTGGATAATTTTTTCCTGCTATTTCTTCGTTGCTTCAAAAGAAACCAGTTGACAGTGCTAGACCTGCCAACATTCACGGGATTTCCCTAGTATGATGTCCCAACTAGACCTCACACCATTTGGCATAGGATTCACATCCATTATTATGGCTTGGTTCCCATTATTTTAAAGGTTTTCCTTAGCTCTTTCTTGTCAGCGCATGATAGTGGTCTGCTTTGTCTTCAAACATTGAGGTTCGCGTGCCTGGTGAGTGCTAGTGTTACTTGTGTCAAGGTTCTTTCACCATAGAGGGAGAGGGCAGAAGAGAGTCTCCAGTCAAAAGGGAAGATTCCCAACTCCGTTAGAGACACAAAATAGGATAGGACATGCTCAACCTCCGGAGGAGTAGTCCACATGGATGCGGAAGTCACAACACACAAGAAGGGATAGCATGTACAACACTCAATGGAGTAGTTCGTAAAAGTGCGACAGTTGTTATAGAAAGTTTATGGGAAAGGCTATGTCTAATATCTAGTTAGGCAACCGACACCGGCAAGACAACGTTAACAACTTATACAACACATTTTTATAAACATATGTATTAAAGAAACTAAAATAGTTCAATTGTTTTAACACAGGTTAAAGAAAGATGCATTACAAGTGTTCTGAGATTAGTCTTACAAACAATTACAATACATGTGTGAAAACGTGTTGGCATGTTATCAGGCTTCTAAATTAAGTAAAAGTTCCAAGACACATCAGTTAACCATACATCACTAACGTCGTAAGAGGGGCGTTGGAGCCACTACTTGCTCCTCAAAGAAAATACTACAAAATCTTAAGGCTATTTGGGACAGGCCAAGGTGAAAAAGTCCTTTGCATGTATAAATGAGGGGCATTTATAGCCAATGGTAAAACTAGCCCTTGTGAATGTTTGACTTCCCTCATGATTGCTTGTCTTTCATGACGTTTCAACTTTAAATGACTCTTCAGATTACATGTGGGACTCTTGGACTTCCACGCTACATTACACTGATTTACAATAGTATGGCCCACATTAGTGATGTGGCCGACATGAATCATGACACGATTCGACATGACAGTGCTGGTATGTTGATGCTGCTGGTGATGTCCATGTCGAGCTGCAGTGATGCTAAGTGATGGAAGTTCTCTTGGTGTATCATATCTTCACCTCCACATGGAAAGGTGTGTGGAGTCTTCGATGGTCCTGGTGTTCACTTGATGTTGCATGTGCACAATGCTCCTTCACTTTGTACTTTGGCATGCTTCACATGTTCATATGTTCGCGAAAAAATCCTCTTGCATGCATCCTTCATTCATTTGTTCGCAAAAAAATCTCCTTGCGTGCACTCTTCGTTCATCCATTTGCGAATAAATCTCCTTACATGTGCTCTCCTTGTTCATCTCATTTGTCGTCATGTCATGTCTTATCCATGTATATGTATCAACAATCACTCATGACGAGATGAAATCAAATCCATAAACCTCCTAGTCTACCATGATGCATTGTCATTTTCTTTCAGATGCATGTGACTGCGAGAGAGGACAAGGCTATGAAACTGCGAAAGGTAGATTTAAAGCTGGCATGCGGGCTCTGGGCACTACCGGTGAAACTTGCGCAAAAGTCACTAGGGGACTGAGATGGACAATTCAGATCAACAGTGACTATCCGCGAGATATGTCTCATTTGGTGGGGCGATCTGCGCAATTTCTTGAGGGAGGCAGTGCAGGCAGTGGAGGGGCTTGGCAGCAAAAACTACACAATTCCTCCAGGAAGCTGGCAATGGGTTGCAAGAGGCTTGTTGGAAAAAATGCGCATTTTTCAGGGAGATGAGAGTGGGTTGTAGGAGTGTTGCTGGTAAAAACTGCAATTGTTGAAGGTTGTCCCATTGAACATCCCTCTATAGTTTCTGAGCTGAGCAGGATGCTGGGCAGCTTGGTGTCTTCTCATGAAAACTACGTAGTTTTTCGGGCAAGCAGCAGGTCGGCTATTTGGGTGGATGGCTGGAAAAGCTACGCCACTTTTTAAGGGAGACAATGACGAACACTGGGTGTCTGTCCGAAATGTCTATACAATCTCTTAGGTCAGTGGATCGGGCATGCTTAGCAGCTTTTGCGCAAATTTATAGGGGAGTGAGTCTCTGGATCACTACTCGATCAAACTCTCTGGTTGACCAGTTGGAGACTTGGTTGATTTGCTTGCGGGTAGCGCAGATTGAGATGGCTTACTGAGAAACTTCTAAGCTATTCTGGGTCTCAGTCAGTCAAGTCGATTCTAGGGTTATGTAGTGCAGACTTTCTAGGAGGAAGCCTCAAGCTCTGTGTAATCCTGAGCAACAGTTCATAATCACTAAGAGCTAAAACTGCACAATGCAACTCAATGGGTGTCTTGTTGTTGGGGGTTGGTCTAGTTGTCAGAACTTCAGCAAAATGACTAATTGTGTGAGCAAGTGAACCCATGCATACGTGACCTTGTGAACACACACTCAACATGAATCGATGACAAGACAACTCAAACCATCAAGACACCATATGCTCAGTGTGTTTGACTGATGGTGCAAGCGACAAGCACAACACTTGTGATAGATCATTGAATGACTACGAAGACACTTGCACGATAGTGCATACAACTTTGTGTGTGAGTGGGAAGGATGTTTACATAGCATAAACATCTTATACACATGAAGCATGACCTTTTGCATGGCCAGAACATGACTGAAAGCATGACATTGTGACCAACATGAAAAATAATGTTCGTTGAATGGTCAAGGGAGGAGGGTGCAAAGACTCAACACGAGCTCACAGGATGAGCTTGGGTGCTTGAAAACATCTAGGAAAAACCCAAGGAAGGCTCCTAAATTAAATGGAGGAAAAATTTTTGGAGCGTGTTGCAGTCGTTACAACACTTGGCGACACACTGGTTGAACTCCAGATTCTCTGTTTTGGTCCGTTGACAACTCAAGGCCTTGGTATTTCAGGGATTATTGAATCATTGTGCAGGTTACTTTGGCTTCCCCACTTACCCCATGGAGAAAGATGGTTCACCTTTCACCAACTCAGTCAAACACAATAAAATGTTTCAGCTTGAAAACAGTGTTTTGAAAATGGGAAGGGCAGTTTGGATTATGAGATAAAAAAATTTAGAGTATATATTTTCATCTCTAGTGTTTCTCCATTGCTAGCAAGCATAGACAGTACCCTGTTAGGGTCACGTAGGATCACACGCATTGCTCCATTGCCACTGAGCTTGGTCAATACCTTGGTGGAGTTGCATGCTTCACCTCGATGCGTAGGAAGCCTTTTTGTTCTTTCACCTTTTCATTTTTTTAAGAGGACTGTGCATATGCACGTATTAATTTTTGGGGTAGAAGAGGGATCCCGACATATTGAGAGTAGAAGAGGTTGTTCCTTCAGAGAAGCATTTAGTACCTCTGACATAGGTTTTCTTGTTTATATTTTTCCCCTTCTCCATTCCTATTAGTTGGATGAGCTTGAACACACAGAGCAGAAGGTTGAGTATGGGCATGGAGTTTCCTAGTGTGGAAACAGGTTCATGGTTGGACCCAAGCTTCGCTTGCAAATGACTTGTATTTTTTTTCAAGACTTCATCAATCAAAGATTACAACCAAGCACAGAAAAGACAAATGTAAGACTAGCCAAGTGCTCCAGTGTCACAAGACTCTTTAGATCTCAGCCACATACTCATTCAAAAGCCATAACTCAATAAAGGGAAACACTTATTTACAAAACTAAAAATAGTAGGATACTAAACAAGAAAAAAAAATGAAACAAAAATAGTAAGAAAAAGTGAAAAAGAAAAATAATAAACAGTTACAGACTATGTACATAGCGCAGGGCACAACCCCAGATTACTGAAAATAATGTTTGAGATCTTTGCAGTGGACAGGAAGATTTTCAATCCTCCTGTCAAGTGATTGCAGATAGTACGTGTAAGGACCAAGCTTCTCGTGGAGTATGTATGGACCAATGCACAGTGAATGGAACTTCATATACTTACCTTTGTCTTCATTAGGTTTATCCTAGTTCAAGACTAAGTCACCAATAACGAAGTTAAAATTCCCTATAGACTTCTTGTTGAACCATCTCTTCATATGGTTCTCGTGGAATGTAAACTTTTCTTTTACTTTCACCCTTTCTTCCTGTAGTTTGTGAAGTGTATCCATCCTACACTGAACTAGTAGACAAGGCTTTCCTTGGGATTTTGGAGACAACTAGAGTGGAGGCAAGTAGATGTTGAGCAGTAGGATGGCTTCTTTCCCATAGACCAGGAAGTATGGTGAGGTATTCAGAGAGGGTTCGGGTGTTACATGGTCAGCCCATAAGGCATTCGTCAAGGCATAGTGCCAGTTATGATGCTCAAAGTAAATGGTATTTTTTTATTATGCGGATAAGGTTTTTTTCATGGATTTTGCGAGACCATTTCCCCGCAGGTAGTATTTAGATGATTGTTTCATCACAATACCATATTTCAATGCAAAATCATAAAGCTTCAAATATGAAAAGTAAGTTGCATTTTCAAACACAAGTGATACCTGAATGCCAAAGTAGGAGATGATGTTCTGTTGGAGGAAGATGATGGCCTCCTGGTCGTTCACTTGCTTGAGTTTAACTAGTTCTGTCCAATACGTGAAGTAATTAGTTGCTTTCAAAATGTAGCGATGTTGTTTTGACAAATGTGGGAAAATTTCCCTGATGATGTCTAGGCCCCATTGTTGGAATGACTCAGTCTCTGCAATAGGGTGGAGTGGGGTTGCTAACCTTCATGATCTGCCGATGCATCGCTGACAGACCAGGCACTTGTGGGCGTAGGCATGTGCATCCTTAAATAATGTGGGAAAGTAGAAAGTGGCTCACATAAGTTTAAGGGAAGTGGTATTTTCCACAAAGTGACGCCTGACTGGTCCATCATGCAGATCTTGCAAAACCTTCTTTGTTTCATGTGCCTCTAGAAACTTGAGCAAGATTCCATTACTCTGCTTTTTGTAAAGCACTCCATGTACCAATTAATAGGGTAAATATTTAAGGCATAGTGCCCTCTTCTATATGATGGAGAAGTGAGAGGGTACCATGCCACGCTCAAGGTACTGGCATACATATTTGTACCAAGACTTTCCGCATGCAGTGGGTGGTGCTCGCACTACATCATACATTTTGATTTCCTGCTCCCAACCAGTGAGCTCTTCTTCTTCCTCCTGTGCGTGTAATACCTCAAATGCGAGTCTGTAGAGACCATGGCCCTTGATAGTGTGAACTGGCTTGATGTCAAGATCGTACTCTTGCAAGTCTGTCATTCCGTTCACACGTCGTTCACCCAACTCTTGTTTTATGAGCAATGAGTGGACTGTTGGGTGAGGCACATAGACTATGCAATGGTTCTTCAACAAGTAGGGTCTAAAGTGTTTCATCACCTTGTATACTACATATATTTGTTTGTCAACAATAGGGTACCTAAGTTTAGGTCCCTGCATGCTTGCACTCATGAAGGTACTACAGCAGGTGAGTTTTTGGAGGCGACAATAATTATTTGTTGAAATCTAGGCTATAGAGTGCAGGCGCTTCTGCAATAGCCTGCTTGATATGGGTGAATGCATACTTTTCCCTCTTGCCCCAACTGTATATTGCATCCTTAATGATCATGCCATGCATTGGTTTTACTATCTACGCATAGTCTGAGATGAACTTCCAAAGGAAGTTTATCTTTCCCAAGAAGGATTGCATTGACTTTTTGTTCGCTGGGTGAGGGATCTGTGTAATAGTCTGGACCTAGTCCGGATCAATCCTGATCCCTCTTTTGGAAACTATGTGCCAAAGGAGGTTCCCATCATACACTACAAATATGCCACTTTTAGGATTCAAGGAAATCTCGTATTTTCGACATCGCTAAAAATATTTCTTCAAATGGCATATGTGGTCTTCCAGTTTTCTTGAAAACATAGTCACATCATCGAGGTACACCACTACACTCTATCCGATGAGTCTGTGAAGGCGATGTCCATGGCACGTTGAAAGTTTGCACCTCCATTCCTGAGCCCAAATAGAATTCGTCTGTATGTGAATGTACCCCACTTGGTACGGAAGGTAGTTTTGAGTCTATCAGGTTTTGCTACCAAGACCTGATTATATCTTGAAAAATGATCAAGTAAGGAAAACATTTGTGCCCCAGATACTATCTGCAAAGTGTGCTCCATAGACGGCACAGGGTAATTGTCTTTATCCGAGGCATGGTTCAAGTTCCGAAAATCAACACACAAGCGGATTTCCTTGGACTTCTTTCATACAAGAACAAGGTTTGAAACCCATGTGAAATGACAAACTTTGTATATGATCCGTGCATCCAACATCTTAGTGAGTTCTTTCGGTATGAGGGGTTCAAGTGACAGATTTTCTTTCCTCATCGTTTGTTTATATGGCTTGACCCCATATTTGATTGGAATGATATGTTGGATTATTCATGTGTCGTGATTTTTCAGATCATCATATGTCCACATGAACACATCCTAGTACTATTTGAACAAGCAGACAAAGGCTTGTCACTCCTATTGCATGCAACACATACCGAGTTTGATGAATTTCAAATATTGTTCTGTTCCCAAGTTAATCAGTTCGCGCATCATGGTAGAGTTGTGGGTTTTACTATTCCTTGGCCCCTGAAAGTGGTCTTGCAAGTCATAGAGCTTCTCCAAAGATACCACACCCTTAGGGATGAGGTTCCTTTCTTATTACCAACTTCATCTTGCAGAGACTACAGGTGATTGTCTTCGTCAATCGTTTCATCCTTGAAGACATCAACATTGGCCATGAAATGTAGTATCTATTGATCATCATCAAACGCACGTAAATTAGTTATGTTATCCAAGATAGAAGGCATATACAAAATTTCAACCTAAATCTATCCCTAAGAGGTGACATTCTAGAACCTGCATTTTTTAAAGGATTGCCAACTGCATTACGTGTTCTTAGTACAACAATGATATTAAATTATTGGAAGTTATAGATTAGTTGCTATACCTCTTGTTGGTAACTTTTGAGATGAGGTAATAAATAGTGTATGGTGTTATGTACCTTCCGTACCACTATTTCTGAATCACCTACCACTTTTAACGTGACCACATTGAGGCTAATGGGTTTTTGCAAGCCTAACATGAGTGCTTCATATTCAGCAATGTTGTTTGAGCACTCAAACTCCAAGTGGCTTGAGATCAAATGTTTCATGTTTTCGGGTCAATCAAGGCATACCCAGATGCAGAGCCATCCTGTCTCTTTCATCCGTCAAAGTACATGGTCCACAACTCATTTGTACACAGACTGTTCGACGTGCTTGCCTACTGCTAC
>APFE031582341.1:77037-150356 GCA_000404065.3 Pinus taeda
ACACTTGGTTTCTCATAGAATAATGTATGTTTAGAGAAGGATTGCTCTTGTTTGTCTTGTTTGTCACTAGAGAGTCTTAGACTCCTAGGGAGGTTAGGTTTGTCCGCAAAAATAACTCTTTCCGCATGATAGGTAGTCTGCTCTATCTAACAAGTACCCAACCAGACATCATGCATGCAGTGGGAATAGTTGGAAGATTCCAAGAAAATCCAAAGGAAGCACACCTTCAGGCAGTCAAAAGGATTTTCAAATATCTTCAAGGAACACAAAACTTTGGTTTATGGTATCCTAGAGATACAGATCTTACGCTTCATGCATATACAGATGTAGATTGTGCAGGTAACATGGATGACAGAAAAAGCACTAGTGATGGTGCATTCTTTATGGGTTCCAGATTAGTGTCTTGGTTCAGCAAGAAACAAAGTTCAATTGCATTATTTGCAGCTGAAGCAGAATACGTGGTTGTTGCATCTTGTTGTACACAACTCCTTTGGATGTTGCAAACATTGCAAGGCATTCAAATCACATGTATTCCACCCATATTCATTCTATGTGATAATACAAGTGCAATCAGTATTTCAAAGAATCCAGTCATGCATTCCAAGACCAATCACATACCTATCAAATATCATTTTCTCCAGGAACAAGTGCTTGAACAAAAGGTCAAATTGGAGTATGTTCCCTCCAAGGAATAGGTTGCTGATATATTCACTAAACCATTGCCTAGAGAGACATTTGAATAAATCAAACAAAAGCTGGGAGTAGTTGATGCATCATCTCACTGTTGAAACCTATCTGTTTCAGAGAACAATGGTTGTACGTGAGTTTCATAAAGCGTATTTGCGTACATATGCAGGTTGCTATAGATACAATCGCGTATATCTTGGTTTGAATAATATCAGTGGGCCAGACTCAGGATGAAAAGAGCCTGATATGGGTCTAACAATGATCATCTGGCATAGGTTCAGGGGGAGCATATACTTCCAATAATTCATTATTGGCATTATCTTAGAAGATCTTGGTACAATTTCACAGTTGTTTTTTTAGGTGGAACAGGTGTAGAGGGAGATCATGGTTGCTGGTCTGGATGGTGATTGACAGATGCTACTGATGACTATCATAGTCTGGTTTTAGATATTTTGTCTCTGTTTAACGTATATATTTTATTATTAAGGTGATGTAACGACCTATGTTGTTTCCGCACTATGCCCGGGATGGATGATGTAATGCTCTTGTTTTATCATGTATAAACTTTTGGTGTATCCCCACTTGGTTGAGTGGATGAGTCAATCTTGGTATATCCCCACTTGGTTGGCAGATGGATGTATGTATGAGCCTTTGGTGATAGGAAGGTCATTTATGATGTATAGAGTCATGTTCTTCTTGTAGAACATCTTTTTGCAAACCTTTCTTACAGTCAGGGGGAACATGAACAACACACTTCAGCATATCAAAGAATTCAACATGTACTCAGGGGAAGCATAACCCTTTGCCCTTGATGAAAAAGGGGGAGAGTGACTTGGGGTTGCCATAAAGTCCGAAGGGGGAGATTGTTGGCATTATGACACAGGTTTGGCGCTATGACACAGGTGTTGTCCTTGATGGCAACTCACTCAAATGACAGATCACAGTTCAGGCTCACAGAATGAAAGAAAAAGAGATATAGGCAGGTTCCCCTTGACCAAGATGCGTATACATGCGAGTTCACCGACCAAAAGGCACGTATGCGTATACACACACTTTCATGCAAGGAAAACACATACATGTTGGAAAACTTGGTTTTGGTCTGTGGTATTTGGTCCTTGGTATTTTGACCCATGGTATTGGTCTAATGTATCTTGTCTAAAGTGTTGACCCCGGGTATTTGGTCCAAGGTATTGATTCTAAGTGGTTTTGGACCATGGTATTGAGTAAGGCCTAAGACTATAAAAGGAGTAGGAGATCATTAGGCAAAGGCACTCAAGTATTGAATATCTAATGAAGAGCAATATCAAAAATATTGGTCATTGGGTTACGATGCATAGCTAGATCTGAATCAAGGAGGAACCTGAGCGCTTGAAGAAGGATAAGTTTTATTGATGCGTCAAGATCTTATGGCTTGAAGAGAAGTATCTTTATGTGATTTTGATCTTTTATCTGAATAATTGGTGCATGTCGTAATCTATAAATATAATGATCTGGGTATAACTAATGTTTGAATAGTTGTAAAGGTTAAATCATCATTTACAAATCTGTACACAGGTTCATTATAGCAAGGGTGCATATACACGTTGGTTCAGCATTTCAAAACAGCGTATACGCAGGTTTGTCTTGAGAAAAGTGCGTATGCATGCAGGTTCGACATTGAAGTATCGTACACCTCATGAAATATGTTTTAGCTACTTTTGTTTGCTATTGTAGTGTTCTAGGTTCTAGCTTGGGTTCTGGTCACTGTTACTGTGTTCTGGTTACAGCATTCAGAAAAGTGGTTGTTTGATTCAGTTTTGGTTAGTGCAAAGGAATTGGTTGATGGAGATGTATTTGATGTTTGATTGATGTTATTGATGGATCCAGTCTGAAAATTTATGAAACATGGTCCTGGGAAGAAAAGAGAAGGTTGTAGCCTTCTGTAGGTCAGCACCTATGTACTAGTAAACACATCAGCTAGTACAAGAGCTAGGGGGTTGTAGCTCCCTTCCTGGAGAAGCTGGAGAACGAGAGAAGGTTTTAGCCTTCCGCAGGTAGAAGCCTGCATACTGGTATAAGGCTGCACCAGTACAAAATTTGTAAAAAGAAGTTTCTTATTAAAGAAAGATAGAGACGATTGCAGCAGGTGGTTTTCACCTACATTGGGTTTCCACCTTATATCCTGTGTTCATGTGTGTGATTTCCTGTTCTATTTACTGCACCTGATTATTGGTTATATCGTTCTGATACACAGATTAAAGATCAACTAACTAAATTATAAGTTTGCAAGGTATACGCTGGTTGCTCCAAACATAGTTGCGTATACACGCAAGTTTCATTAATAGAGGTAGCGTATATAAATCTGTTTATGGAAATGAAATATTGTTAAATTGCTAATATTGATTCACCCCCCTCTCAGTATTATTTCCAACACAGCCATAGTTAACTAACCCAAAAGTTTTCCTAAAGATTCGATGGGTACTTGAAAAGAAGCAAGATCAAATGAAGCAAAGAAATCAGGAGTATTAGGGTAAATATAAAGCCTAGTTCCAAAGTGAAACAGGGTTCCAGGTGTGGAATCTTCTTCCAATTCCTCCTCTATGGCAATCAAACCTGGTGGAAGAACTTCGGCATCAGATCCGTAAAATATTTTTGGTGTTGATGAAGTTGAAGTTTCAATAGTTATTGGTGTCTTAGGGGTAACCAGTTGATCATCTTCTAGTAAAGTAACAACTTCTGAATGTTCAAATTCGAAGTCCAAATGTTTGGGTAATGGAACAACAATTTCAGTAAGAGGTTCCTGAACAACTTCAGGTTCAGATGTAACTTCTGTTTGAACTGGGATAGATTTTGGATTAACTTCAGAAGTACTTTCTTATTGAAGAATTTCAGGTTGAGGATCAATTTGTGGTTGAACAACTTCGGTTACTATTCCACTAGGATCAGTGCTAATATCCTCAAGTAATTGTGAAACTTCTTGATCCAGGTCTGGGTGTGATGAAGGACCCTTCCAAGATCTTTTACTTTCATGATGTGTTAAGTTGCATTTTTAAATGAACATGAGTGAATACATATGCATGTTTTAAACAAGAGGGACATGTCAATCATCAGCAACATAAAAAACAAAAGCGTTGATAATGGAGTTTGTCCAAGAGGGACTATGTCTCCAAGCGCCGATGTTAAGATGGTGTAGGCCGCTGCATTAAGTTTTGTCAATAGGAATGACATACATAGAGGTGATGTCTTATCACACAAGTAAAATGCCCTCACTCAGGAGTGGCTCCAAGAGATATTCCACTACAGGAACTCTCAGTCAAAAGACTCCTATCAGTATGACACAAAACTCATGCATGGTGAGCATCCCACCAACATGGCATAAAAGGGATCTCAAAGAAAACATGCATGGTGACACATGAGTATCCCATCAACATACAACAAAGGGATCTCAAAGCATAACATGACAAATCATGACAACAAGTACATCACATAGACGATTCCGTGTCACATCAAGCAAGAATCATGAAAATGAGTAAGAAACAGGATCCCACATCAAACATCAAGCAAGGACCTGTGAAACACAATGCATAGAAAAAGAAGTACATGAACACTACATTTACCTCACAGCCAAAGCCATCTGAAGAAGCGGGTGTCAAATTGCTGAAGTTGTTCATGCCATCGATCTCACAGCATTGAATCACATGGAAATGGCTACTCGCACATGAATGCTAACACCTGCATCCCACTTAGAAAAGTGGCTGAAGAATAGAATGAGAAAATGAGAAATCTAAATGCACCATCATATTTGTGGTGTCAAATAGTGAAAAATTGACTGTCCAATTTTTGAAGTCTGCGAAGTTGAGAATTTGGGGCTCAAGGAATCTTTTAGATTCCCCCTAGATTCCTCAAAGATTCTGCTCCATGGGTGGATGGGAAATCTGCAACTCTAAAGGAAAATCTGACTTCGGCATTGTGATCCCTATAGAAAACCATGAAAAATAATTGTAAACTTTACTATATTCCGACATGGAGAAAAATTACCTCCTCAAGAAAATTGCAAGGATCATGGTTCTGCTCCCTGTTTTTGCAGCAATCATGGTTCCACCCTCACAAGGAAAATGGCTGAAAAATGCAGAACTCTGATGGAGACACGGAAAATGCCATTACATTCGTGGTGTCTAGAAGTGTTGAAACCATATAAAATTTGTCAAAATCTGACAAAGTGAAGCCATTGAGATCGAAAGGAGGCCTAGCAATCTCAATAAAGATGATGGGTGGAAGATCAGCAGATGTTGGATCCCGGCCCTCACCTCCTGGTAGTTTTCTTTCCTCCCCTCTCCTCCCTCTTTTTATATCTTGTTTGAGTTTTTCCCTCGATTCCTTCCTTATTTAGCCTCCTCGCTCATTTGATTTATCCTTGTAAAATTCTAGATATTTATATTAACCATTTTATATTCTAATGATTTTATATATATTAATTTCCCTTCCCTTATATTAATTCTAACACTATAGTAAATGCATAGATTAATTTGATATTGTTTCTCTATACAGTTAATAGTAATAATATTATTATAATATTAGGGATCTAGTGTAAAACCTATTAATAGTATCCTTGAATTTGATTAAAATTAGGTTAACACATTAAAGTCCATTAGACTAATAATATAATAGTTGTTAAATAATGAATCCATACAGGTGAGGATCGTTTTATAGATGAGAAATGACCTGTTATAGAGTTTTGTGAACCCAACGTTTTAGACTACCAAGTGAGTCCATTTTAATCTTAAAAGTGAAAATTCGTCCCCCGTGCAAAATTTTGCCTCGAACTGCATGCACTGCCTCCTCTCCCTGGGCACACTGATAAACTATGTTTTAAATAAAAAATTGCTGGTGAATTTTCCAAAGTTGACGGTTGGTATTCTGGCTAAAAATTTTGGGTTGTTCGAGAGGGCTCGGGGGATCAAATCTTGCCCCTCTATTTTTATTGCAGAAACGTTGGAAGTTTATGGTGGTTGGAAGGTTGGGTCCACGCCCCAAGGGCCGGCCCACATTTCCCGCGCTTCTTTTCAAGAATTCCATGGGAGGGGCCGGGGGTCATGGCCTGCCCCTCCACCATTACACATATTGTTAAGGTTTGGTGGTTGGTTGGGGGGTGGCAGGGTTGGTGGCCCGCCACCCAAAACTTTATTATTTTATTTTTACTTTTTTTTAAATCACTATGCCGTTGGAAAATTCTGAATTTAAGGCAAAGGAGTCATTTTAACCGGCCCACAAATTTGCTCCACATCTGGCTGAAGTTTGCCGGATTCCGTCCGCAAGAAAATTTCAAATTGTGGCCTTCTTAAGCTTGCCCAGTCAGCAAAATTCAACCCAACTTTGACTGCTTCTAACTTCCGCATACAAACTTAGTTTGACAAATCGTTTGCACTATTGTGATTAGGACGATGAGATCTACGCTCTGCTCCTAGTTCAAGCATAATCCAAACACTTTGATTTTTGAGCTTCCCTGAGTCCTCTTTGTCTTGTGTGTGTCTCTGGAGCCACCTAGATCAATCCTCCCCACTAAGGAGCTTTTGGTCCTCCAAAAGCATGAGAAATAATCTGCAACTTCTCTGTACCTTGTCTACATCACAAGCGTCTTGAAAAGGTCTCACTTCCATCTCCTTCACCTTTGTTCTTCGGAGCCTTAATTGATGATCCAACACCTGATACCTCTGCAACCTGTAATACATTGTTTTGCAAATTACATGTTTGAATTTTATGACCAACTAATGACCCAAACATCCCACACATGCCACAAGTTTGTAACACATACTCGGTGGTCAAATTTACATCAAGATGGACGCAATACTCGAGCTACGAAAATAAGGCCAACATATAATTGCTGCTTCAATAAGTGATGAAAAACACATCATCACTGCAACACATGATTTACAATCATAAGGCTAAACAATATTGTTTTTATTTGACACGTGATGGAAACAAAACATCACTCTCACAGTTTATCATGCAACACAAAATAAGACCAAACATCATTGTTGTTGAACAAGTGATGGAAAACACATCATCACTTTTACATTTTAAAATGCAACAAATGATTTATAAAATAATGACCATGAAACACTAACATATCTACAAACCATTTTTCACTTATCAATGTGAATGGGTTGCCTCTTTGTGGTGCATTTGATTGTCGAACGACTACTTCACGTGGTTCATGTACCAACGCTTTGTCTTTAAGGTGCTGCTCTGGATGGAGCCTCCAACAAGTGGTTCTTTGATGGCCACTTATCTCACAATGACTGCAATAGGTTTTCTTCCTCCAGATCTGCTTAACACGTTTCTTTTCATGTTGTTCAGAGGGTCTTTCATGCCTCATCCTTTTGTGTGCTGACATCCTTTTCCAACACTTCAAAAATGTATGGTTATGTAATCCACAAAAGGTGCATGCTTTTCGCTGCCATGTTCTTCATTCATCATTAACAACATGATCATAATCGAAATGAACATTTGATTATTGAGAGTGGTTATACCTTTCCTTGTTGTCTCTAGTGTAAGTATGGCAATGAGAGCTGGCATCAGCTCTTTCCTTGCAATGGAAACTTCCATGGGATGATGGGGATGGGTTCCCATCATTCTCTTCCCTTGATGATTTCAACGATGTCTCGGAAGCATATGACACCTTTGAGCATTCTCCTTTAGTGTATCTCGAGCTTGCAAATTGAGATCTCAACACAACCTCCAATGGTTGAGTTATGCATTGGTTATTAATACCAAGTTTTTCTTCCTTCTCGTGCCTCATCCTTGTAAGGAGCCTCATGTTTGTCCCTATAATTGGGATCTCCAAATCTCCAACAGAAATCATACTATGTGACAATGAAACTGAAAGGAAATCAACATCTTTTACCTCCTTTGTTGATTTGGAAAGAACTGATGAGGGTTGTTCATCATCTGTTGTTGGTGGTTTGCTTGTTGTCTCAGTGCATTCCCCAACTTCCTTTCTGACATACCAAAGTCCTGTTCAACACAGTAATTCCTCTACTTTGATGGGGTTGACAATGCCTTGGCCATTGACACCCAAGCCTTTTCCTTCATACCCCATTTTCTTCAACAGTTTGGAGCCAATTCTTGTGGTATGATTTTCAAAAACAGTGAAATCATCATCAGGACACATACATGAATTTGGAGAACTATTTTTTACCTCACATGGGTCATATTGAAGCTTTTCCAAGGCCTCATCCTTTGCTTGCAACTGTTGTAGCAAACTTTGTTTCTCCTCTTTCTCTTCATGTAGACGCATCTTCAATTCAACGTTCTCTATTTGAAGATTTTGTTTGTTGTGCTTCAGTTCTTCCAGGGCCTCTTCCGTGGCTTGCAACTAAAGCTGCAATCGCTTCTTCTCCTCTGTCTCTTTCTGTAGAGTTTCATACATGATTTCCACCATTTTGTAAATTTTGAGCATGGTCTCGCACATCACTTTTTCATCCTCTGTCACTGCACATTCCATTGTTCATGCTTGCAATTCACATCAACACAACGACCACTCTGATACCACTTGATCTAGGTCTGGGTGTGACGAAGGACCCTTCCAAGACCTTTTACTTTCATGATGTGTTAAACTACATTTTTAAAAGAACATGAGTGAATACATGTGCATGCTGTAAAGAAGAGGGTCATGTTAATCATTAGAAACATAAAAAACAAAAGCGTTGATAATGGAGTTCATCCAGGAGGGACTACGTCTCTGGGCCTAGGTGTCAAGATGGTGTAGGCCGCTACATTAAGTGTTGTCAATAGGTATGATTTACATAGAGGTGATGTCGTTATCATACAAGGAAAATGCCCTCATGCAGGAGTGGCTCCAAGAGATGTTCCACTACAGGAACTCTTAGTCAAAAGACTCCTATCAGTATGACACAAAACGCATGCATGATGAGCATCCCACCAACATGGCATAAAAGGGATCTCAAAGAAAACATGCACGGTGACACATGATTATCACAGCAACATACAACAAAGGGATCTCAAAACATAACATGACAAATCATGACAACACATACATCACATAGATGATTCCGCGTCACATCAAGCAGCAATCATGAAAATGAGTAAGAAACAAGATCCCACATCAAACATCAAGCAAGGACCTATGCAACACAATGCATAGCAAAAGAAGTACATGAACACTGCATATAACTCACAACCAAGGCCATCTGAAGAAGCGGATGTCAAACTGCTGAATTTGTTCATGCCATCGATCTCACGACATCGAATTGCATGGAAATGGCTACTCACACATGAATGTTGACGCCTACATTCCACATAGAAAAGTGGCTGAAGAATAGAATGAGAAAATGAGAAGTCTAAATGCACCATCAGATTTGTGGCATTAAATAGTGCAAAATTGACTGTCCAATTTTTGAAGTCTGAGAAGTTGAGAATCTAAGGCTTAAGGAATCTTTTAGATTCCCCCTAGATTCCTCAAAGATTCTGCTCCATGGGTGGATGGGAAATCTGCAACTCCAAAGGTGAATCTGACTTCACCATTGTGATCCCTGCAGAAAACCATGAAAAATGACTATAAACTTGACCATATTCCAACATGGAGAAAAATTACCTCCTCAAGAAAATTGCAAGGATCATGGTTCCTCTCCCTGCTTTTGCAGCAATCATGGTTCCACCCTCACAAGGAAAATGGCCAAAAAATACAGAGCTCTGGTGGAGACACAAATAGCACCATTGCATTCGTGGCATCAAGAAGTTCTAAAACCATATAAAATTTGTCAAAATCTGACAAAGTGAAAATTTGTCCCCCCTGCAAAGTTCTGCCTTGAACTGCGTGCACTGCCTCCTCTCCTTGGGCACACTGATAAACTACATTTTAAATATAAATTTTCTGGAAAATTTTCCAAAGTTGACGGTTGGCATGCTGGCTAAAAGTTTCGGGTTGTTCGAGAGGGGTTGGGGGATCAAATCCCACGCCTCTATTTTTATTGCAAAAACATTGGAAGTTTATGGTGGTTGGAAGGTTGGGTCCGCACCCCAAGGGTTGGCCCACCTTTCCCGCACCTTTTTTCAAGAATTCCATGAGAGGGGCTGGGGGTCCTAGCTTGCCCCTCCACCATTACACATATTGTTAAGGTTTGGTGGTTGGTTGGGGGGTGGCGGGGTTGGTGACCCGCCACCCAAAACTTTATTATTTTTCTTTTTTATTTATTTTTTTAAATCACTATGTCGTTGGAAAAATTCTGAATTTATGGTGAAGGAGTCATTATAACCGGCCCACAAATTTGCCTAGAATCTGGCCGGAGTTGGCCGGATTTCATCCGCCGGAAAAGTTTAAATTGTGGCCTCCTTAAGCATGCAGAGTCAGCAAAAGTCAACCCAACTTTGACTGCTTCTAACTTTCACATATGGACTCGGTTTGATGAACCGTTAACACCGCTACGATTAGGACGATGAGATCTATGTTTTGGTCCTAGTTTGAGTATAATTCAAACACTTTGATTTTTGAGCTTCCCTAAGTCCTCTTTGTCCTGTGTGTGTCTCTAGAGCCACCTGGATCACTTCTTCTTCAGGAACAGATGAATCAAAAATAGTTGGAGTAACTGGAGTCTCTATACTTACTGAAATAGATGATTCAGGTAACTCATATGAAGAACTAGGAGTTCTTGATGTACTAGACTAAGTTAAGTGAGACTACTTTCCCGAATTGGTGTTGCTTCAGGAGGAAAAGGTGGTTTACTCACTATTCTCTGCAAAGGATGGGGTATGGGTTGTTTTTCCTCCATGATTGCTGATTAATTTTATTATCAAAAAAGAAATAAAGAAAAATGGGTATACTAGGCAAAAGGCTTACAAAGCAACTGTGAACTACAGAATACCTCCCGTGAACCAAGAAGTACGAGCAAGCAATCTCCCCGAATGTTGTGTTTGGTGTATCACAATTTACAAGGCAACCAAATCGGTTACTTAAGGATGGATAGCAACCTAGAGTTGTCCTCCCATATATACCCAAAGGTACATGGAGGCCCAGTCTGTATAAGCATTGTCTAATGCAAAACTGCACAGTGAGAGCATTCCCATATACTATACATACTGTAACACCACCCTATATACCCGAAGGTATGTGGATGAGCTACGATATATTCATGTATGTGGAATGAGGTATCACACTTGGGATGTATTGCAGAAAAGTTAGCAACAACTGCTTTGTTTTACGACATCGGAACATGTCTCTAGCCCAGAACCACTAAATGTTTGCGTTAATGACAATGCACCATTAGGTAAATTGATGTTTTTTTTAAGTTGATCTTGCTTAGTAATTTTCCTTTCAAGTTCACCACGTGATGTATTCTGAAATTCCTAGGAATTCAACTATCATGATAAGCATTCTTTCCATTCAATTTAACAATGAAAATCCTAGCTACTTAGGGATAGAGCAATCAAATTTCTTTTGATCAAAGCAAAGAGCACAATCTAAATGCAAATTCCCTACGCTATTCCTATCAGCATACACAAACTTTTTCAATGCCACATGCATGTATTTCTTTTCAATTTCCCTTAATGTGAATGAACAAAAAGGAAAACTAATGCACAATCGATCAATAAACTCTTTTCATAAAAATGACGATTTTGAGACAATTTCTTTTCAAGGAAAGGAAGAGTTTATGACACTTTAGTTTTCAAAGAAATGAGGAATTACAACACTTAAACGAAAAGACTAACCATTTGCACATATCAATCAATCGATATTTCATGAATGAAGCTTTGACGACAATTCAATTTTCGAAGGAAAAGATGATTTTGCGACACTTTGTTTCGCTAAAGATAAATCGATCAAGAAAATAACTTTCGACTATAGATTGAAAATGACAAAGTAAATACATAAGAAAAATTTATCAATCCTAGTCTAAGTAGGGCCAGGTAAGGATATGAAAACCTATTTTCAAAGACAAGACGTCATTCACATTCAGCAAATCATTCAAACAGGAGAAAATTGGCTCAAAAATTTCAACTCTTAGATGAGAAACTAACCCTCAAGGGCTCACGCAGGCAATAGTGAGAGACATTGTGCTAAAGCGCACTAGATCTATGCAGGAAGTGCATTGCAGCACACTGTGTCCTTGATTGGGCTGCGCTAGTGACAGTAAGCAATTTTGAAGGCAATTTGACACAGGTTTGGCTCAATTTTCAATGAAAGAAGACTGAAATTCAATCAACGACCACAAGTACAGTATGTAGAAATTTCTTAAGAGGCTAATAAGCTACTAAGATGGATGATCGCTCCCCAACGAAGTCACCAATTTTTTTTGGGAAGTTTTAGTGTCTATGGATAAATGCTTAAACCCCTAGACTAGTAGCTAAGTCTAGAACAACAGTGCAAAGCATTCTCTACTTTTTCTATGATCCATAGATTAAATAAGAGGTAAAGAATCCTACCTATAGCTTTCTCTTACTCCTTATCTCCCTTGATCAATTATGTCGCTCCTCTCTGTACTTAATCCTCTTGAATATTACCTGCACACAAATAGAACACAAAAATCAATCAAAGCATATGATAATGATCTATTGATTAAAAATATCATGGAATCAAGTACATGATACACATATGAAAGCATAAATGAATAACACAAGAATATGGAAAAATCTTTGAACACTTTATTAGTAAAAGGAAGGGTTACAACCCAATTTGCTCGATTCAGCATCACTCTTCCAGTTCAATCCCATCCTCTCCTCATAACAAGCAAGACATTTTGACATCATTACAATACTTGGAATCAACTCAAGTCTCATACTAACGACATCTCCCTATAATTCAATGATTTCCAGCACCTAATCACTTAGATGAATGGTCTTTTTATATGTGAATGAAGGAAGTTATGCCATAAATGGTGATAATGAATGCCCTCCCAAACTTAGGATTTAGTTCCATGGAGGAAGGGATAAAAGGATTGATGTTCCTTAACTCCTTTCCTCATCCAAATACGAGCTCAAAGGAGTAGATAAACTTGGGAAACTTCTCGATGCATCCAATGGATAAGAATATTCCCAAACCCCAATGCAATTTCACTCAAATTCACCTAGCCTAGGCCAAAGAGGGCTCAAGTGCGTTGCATAGCACCCTATCAGTGTATGGTGTTCATTGCAGTGCATCCTAATGAAGACCTGCCTACACTAATCTTCTTAGAGGAAGTTTTTGGATGATTTCAGTCATGAAACTTCTTGGGAAGCTAGGCATTCTGATGGTTGACTTCTTTAGGGCATGTAACAAATGAATTAGGGTTTGATGGGCCCTAATAGTACTAATCTATAAGTTGGGGTTGATGTTCCCAAATGGATCTGTAACACTAGGTCTTAACCATCTCGAAGCAGTTCCCCTGGTTCATTACCCTTCTGGTCAAATACCATTCTTATTTCCACCCCTTGGAGTTTATTATACACTTGTTATGGCTACATTGAGTTTACCTAACATTACCTTGGGGATCTCAGTCTGGTACATTGATCCTCCCATAAACACTCCCCCAAATCAACTCAAACTTTACACTGCTTTGAACCTGATTCAACATATTGTTCCTACCCTTTCCTTTGCTTTATTTCCATAGCAACCTCAATAGGAACCTCCTCATGTTGTGAAAGAATTTGGTGAGGGGGCGAAACCCCTAAAAATGAAACCAAAGATAAGGAACCCCAAACAACTCCAGCCTCTCTTAAGCCACCAAAGTCTATTCCTCCATACATTTTGTGTGATGTTGTTGGTCATGACACCAATCATTGTCCTGAACTCCCTCATATCTAGAATGTGGTCTCTGGTACCTTCTGTAATTCTAACATTCCTAAGGTCTATGTCACCTTACCAAAGCCAGTTAAGAAGAAAATATCATTACACATGAATCACCCCTATGTTTTGTGTGATAATTATGGCCATTATTCTCATAATTTGTCCCTGTCTCAAAGATTTTCGTGATACACTTCAAGTTCTTCATGAATTAGAGGTTTCTCATAGTGATTCCACCTCTCCTCTACCTGCAATTTTTGGTCCCATTCCTATGCTAGAGCAGGAGGTCTCTCAACTACCCATCATGATCCCTCCCCCTAATGTTGAGATAATGGATAGTACCGCTCCTATTCTCTACTTGTCATCATCAATGGGATCGATATATTGGGACTCTCTATATGTATCCTATTTTTATTATGCTAAACCTTCTTCAACAAACAATTTAGTCTCAAAATCAATAGATCTCCCATCCACTAATCACCTGTCTCCCAACCTTGACGGTGCACATGTGAACCTTGTCTCTCATGAAGATGCCTCAAGTAGCTCCTTTTCATCATGTGGTCTCTCTTCCTCCAGCCCCCCCATCTTTCATTCTAATGAAGACATCATGGAAGCCATGACCACCCCTGACTATCTTTAGGATGATATGCACCATCGTGCGTACTTCCTTTCGCAGCAAACCCATGACCAATATGTTGTGGAATCATAAGACTTCATTCATGGAGAATTTGATTGGTTTAAAAATCCCATTCCTACACCATATGCTTTTGAATAAGGAAATATGACTAACATTTTCCCTACCATCAAAATTAACATTTCGAATAAACTAGGGATTAAATAAAATGTCATCTTGGTGGAATAATTCACGTCAGAAGAATTTGATGCTTACATCAAGTTATTCAATTAATTATTTGATGTTTTCCCCCAGTCTTATTTTAAAATTCCCGAACATTATCCTACCATTGTTGAACATCATATCAACACTTGGCTCGATGCCATCCCTGACTATCAAAAACAAAGGCCTATCCATCCTTCCAAAAATGAATATATCAAATATGAAATTGATAAGATCAAGTAGATTGGTTTTATCTATCCTATCGAATACACCACATGGGTGTCCAATCTTGATCCTCTTCTTAAGAAACTAGACACCGTTCGTGTCTACAAAAACTTTCACGATATGAAAATTTTTTGTCCTAAAGATAAATTTCACACACCCTTCACAGACCAAATCATTCATGAGTGTGCGGAGCATGAGATTCTTTCCTTTATGGGTGGATTCTCCAAATATAACAAGATACGTATCCGTTATGTCGATCAGCATAAAACCGCCTTCAGTAGTCCGTGGGGAACTTTCACCTATAGGGTCATGCCTTTTAGTTTAAAGAATGATGGGACCACTTTTTAGTGTGCCGTGTATTACTATTTCCATGACCTAGCTCATATTATCCTGAAATATCTAAACGTTCTCACTGCTTATTCCAAACTTCAGTGGCAACACCTTCATGGTTTGTGTACCATATTTATTCGATGTTGCAAGTATAATATTTTCCTCAATGCCCTTAAGTGTGTCTTTTACATCCCTATTGGCCACCTTTTTGGCTTCATTATGTCCAAAGATAGTATCACTCTTGATCCTCTAAAAGTTTAATCCATTCTCGAACTTCCTCCTCCTTGTACCCTTTTCCAGTTGCAAATCCTCCAAGGCAAAGCCAATTTTATTTGTAGGTTTTTCCCTGACTATGCCACCACTCTACATGGATTTCTTAGACTCCTTTTATCTAACATTCCATTTTTTTTGGATGACCAATCTCAATAGTCTTTTGATGCCCTCAAATGTGCTCTCACTTCTGCTCCCTTGGTCAGTTCACCTGACTTTGAGAGGGATTTCAACTTGTATATCTTTGTGTCCTCCTATTCAGTTGCTTCCTAATCCAAGAAGCTCTTTTAGAAAATGAGCATGTCATCTATTATGTCAATGAGAACCTTCATGGTCCCCCTGTTTTTTATTCACACGAATAAAAGTTGGTGCTAGATGTTGTGTTCTTTATTTAAAATCTTTGTCATTATATCCTTACGCATACCACCAAAGTTGCGACCAATTCCAACCTCGTGGCCTTCCTATTGAGTCAATTGATCATTAATTGGAAGTATACATGTTGGATCATTATCCTTCAAGAATTGGATCTCGAATTCGTCACACCCAATAGCAAGAAAAGTTTATCCCTTGCTGAATTCATTTCTGAATTTTCCACTAGTGCACCTAATCCATTGGTAAATGATGATCTTCCAGATGAACACTTATTTTCCTTACCTCGGATGATCCTTGGTATGGTGACATCCTTACCTATCTGTGAACCCAAAAAATTCCCCCCACCTCACTCATAATGATAAACGACATATTTGACATCAAGCCCCTCTTTAACCCCCCATCGATGACAATCTTTATCGTTGTGGTGTAGACACTGTCCTCCATCAAATTTTCACCCATGTTGAAGTTGAAAAAGTTCTTAATTCCTACCACGGTGTTGGTTGTGGTGGTCACCTCTCCAAAATGGCCACTTCCTATAAAAATCATGTGCACCGAATATTTTTGGCCTTCTCTCTTTAGCAATTGCATTGAGGTAGTCAAAACACTATCCCAATTTCTAGTTATACACCCCTAAGGCGTGAGCTCCACCTGCTCCCCTCCATCCTATCATTGTAGCCAATCCTTTTTGTAAATGGGCTATTGAATTTATGGAGTGTCAACCCCCATATTTTAATAGCTATAAGTATATTATCATGGTCGTTGAATATTTCACCAAATGGGTTGAATCAATGCCAATGTTCAATAACACCACATCTACTGCAACCCTCTTTTTCTTTAACCATATTATCACTCGATTTGGAGTTCCAGACAATTGGTCTCTAACCATGGAAAACACTTTGAATATGATATATGGCATGAGCTATCCTCTTTGTTGGGATTTGAACACCAATATTCATCATCTTACTGCCCCCAAGGAAATGGCCAAGTTAAAGTTGTCAATGAAATATTTAAGACTATGCTTCAGTGAACGGTGAATAAACATAAGACCAAATGGAATCTAATCCTCTTCCCTACTTTGTGGACCTATATAACTTCTATCAAATCTTCCACTTGTTTCACTCCTTTCCACCTCATTTTTGGAGAGGAGGTAGTCTTACCAATCGAGTGTGAAATCCCCTCTCTCCACCTTGATTTCAAACTCCTCCCACACACCCAACCTCTAGAACAACGACTTATAATTCTTGAGCATGCCAATGAAGATAATCGTGTTGAATTGTAAACCTTTTAAGCAGCAAAAAGGCGCACCAAAACTCAATATGACTGAAAATTCCACCCTCGTACCTTCCACGAAGGCGACCTTATTCTTGTTTATGACCAAGCTCATGATGTCCTAGGGCATGAAAATTTTGAACCATTATGGCTATGGCCTTACATCATTCATAAGTGTTTGGTAAAAGGGGCATACCTTTTGGAGGGTTCAAAAAGAGAAATCCTTCCTAACCCTCGCAATGCACTCTACCTCAAGAAATTTTACCCATAACATTGCCCATTGAAATGTGTGTATCTTTTTTTTTTAGGAATTTAGGTAGCTTGCATCCCCCACCATCTTGTTGGTTGTCTTCTTTCATATTTTAGATGGATCCATCATGCACACCTCATATCAGTTATGTCGATGGCATGAGTCGCTTCACCAAAAATCTAGCCTCAGAAACTTGGGGCATTTTCACCCCCTTGCATTCGTTAATCCACTCCAATGATGTCTGCATTGGATACACAACCAATAACCAGGCAAAATATGATAATGTGATAGGCTTGTTAGCCAATTATCTTGAACATCGCATCCTTCACCTTCATGTTTGTATTGATTCCTTGCTAGTTTTCATGCAATTGAATGACATTTATCATGTGCATAATCTTGTCCTATTTAGGAAATATCTACGAGTTAAGATTTTGGCATGTGAATTTGAATCCATTACATTTAGTCATGTTCCTAGAGCTCAAAATCTCTATGTAGATACCATTGCAAATAATATTCTAGATTGGAATTTATCACATGCATACACAAGAAGACATCCATAGCATAGACAAATGGCGAACCACAATTGTCACAAAAAGATGCATAACCATAATTATGTATCATAATATCCAACATAGAATGTTTTGAGTCCACTACTATAAATACATCTGACATGCTCATTAACATGTTATCACAAAACAAAAATGGGGACCCATATGTCCATATGCCTAATCACTATCATTTGGAGGCTCCCAAGCCAACGGCTCCATCCCACTAGCTCGTAGGTCTCATACTGCTTGATTGGCCATAGAAATGCACCGCATGATTCCTCACCACTTTGATGAAAGACTAGTGCACTCATTCATATACCGATCTTCTAACTCATGCCACCTGTTCTCTCTCACCCCGATCAGTTGTACATCAAATCTAAGTCGAAGATCCTCCAGTACAGAGCCACTATCTCATCTTTGTTGTGATGTGGACCCACCCTAATCTATAGCCCCAGATGCTGCAAATCGTCCTGTATATCCTGTTGGCCTGACCAATGTTATATCTACATACCACAAATTTTATAAATCAATACCACATACACATATTTTCTAAACTATAAATGCATCAAATATGTGGCAACTTTCACTTACCATCTGGACCCCATGCTCGTCCTCGCGAAAATGGTCAGTCAGTATCCCCTTGATAGTTCATTCCACTATATTGATAATCATCTATGTACAGTGGAATCTGGTCCCCATGAGAAAAAAACTCAAGTCAAAACACTCATATGACTCCTCCTCCTCCACCTTGTCACAATAGATACCCCCAACGATGCAATCATGGGCTCCTATGGGCCCCCATCACGGGTTTGTACATGGGGATGGATGGTTGAGATATTATCAAAGATGAATGACCATACACTATCCCAAGAGAACAGTTATCATTGGTCCTCTGCCTACATAGTGTAAAATTCCATTTCAATGATGATAACATCATCTAGGCCTTCCCATAGTAGGTCCCTGCAAACACACTCTCCACCAACATCATTTACCCCCCAATGATGTGATGGAAGGCATGACTACCTAAGATCTGCAACACTGTTGCGGTTGTAGCTTGTGTCTCAAGCCTCTCTAAGTCACTTATCTGAATAATCATTCTCTTTGCATGAAGCCCCAATACATAGTGATAATAAAAAAACTCACCTATATGCCTCCCATGAGGTAACACTAGATGTATCTCCCCTACCACTCCTAGGGGCCGGAATCTTGTCAGAAAATATATTTCCTAGATCGTGATCTCAATCTTATGCCTCTATACTACAAACGCCTCCTGATATGGGTCCCAATATCTCACAAACCTCAATAACAAGGGCTCACCAACCCTCATCTCCAAGAACTTTAGGATTCCATACCATGCCAAAATCCCTCTCAGTACTTAATTCCCCTAAATCTCAGCACGAAGGGTCTCCAAATCTCTTTCTCACCATGACATCTTTAGCTCTGCCATACCTACAACACACAATTACATTTTGTTAGTTCAGAGTCAAAGGCACACATCATGGGACCAAATTGTCAACTCAAAAGAGAACCCCCATCCTTCTCTTCCGCTCAGTCTAGAATGCAGTTTTTTCCTTCAAAACTACGTTGGACAAAGTTATTGGCCCAGTTTCTATGTTCCAAAATGCATATCAGGGCCCAATAAGTGTGCTTTGCCCATGAAGAAGAGAAGGGGATTTCCCCAGAGAGTTAAATCCCTAATCTAGAAATATAGTCCACCAAAAATGATGGGTAAGGTTAGGCTACCTACCTCCAACTTGCAAATCCTGATTCCAATGGTGGGTTTTGTTATAGGTCATTTTATCTGATCTAATCAATAGGCCTCCTAATGGGATCAATCAACACCGTATTCCCCCTTGTCATCATCTTTCACAAAGCCCTAAGCATGCCTCTTTCATTCCCGAGAGTTTCTTCCTGAAACTACATCATCTGAGCTAGATTTAGGACCAACGCTCTCTAGCCTCTTGTGGGATTTCGCTCACCTACAAGTTGCTCCACTATGGCCTACATTGATCACCTATAGGTTTCTCCCATTTTCACCTGTTTTGGTTCTAGAAACTTGAGAAAAAGAGAGAAATTTTGGAAGCCTCCCCTTCGAGAAGCTTCTAGAATTTGTTACAACCATTTACCTCAGATAAAGCATTTAGATCTTATCCTACCCTAATTTGGAGTTTCCACCCCTCATCCTTTGATCCCATCCTCACAGCAAAGGTGGATCTAAAACCTTAGATTGGTAATTGGATAAGAACTCCCAACTTTCCCTACTCCTCGATATATTTACAACCTTCCTTATGAAAGAGGTTGGCTTTTAGAGAGTGATTCTACCCTTATGTTATTATTGTGAGAGGTTTCATTCCATGCATTTAGGGTGATTGGTGATACACATTGTGACAAGGAAAGGAAAAGTTAGCATAGAGGATATCTTCTACAAGTTCAAAATTTATTTATGGTTGTAACTCCTTCCAATCATATTAATGCAAAGAATTCTCTCTTTTCCTATATGTGATGTTGTTATTTCATTTATTTCAATACCATGTTGATCTATTGAATATAGTATTTAGATGATACTACATAGATCCCGTAGTTTCTTTGATCTGGATTTAAACACGAATGCAACAAATTACAGATATAACCATACATATAGAGATGCAATAGAAATAATACTTCATTTCATTACTGTAAAATACTGAAAGATGCTTGCAAACAGAAATGGAAATAAACTAGCTAGGGTGATGGTAGCTTATCTTTGAGAAGAGATGTGGCGGCTACATGCCTTTGAACTATGTTACAATGAGGCTCAAAGGACTATTTATTGTTGAGAAACAATGGAGAACCCTATGCATCCAAAAACCTAACCCTAGAAGATGAAACACCAAACTGTGGGCCCTATTTGGGTAAATTGGTACATCAACTTGCCAGGGTCATAACTTTGGCATATGATCTCTATTTGATGCGCACGATATCTCGTTAGAAAGATCTATCCGAGAAATATAACTTTGGGAAGAGAAATGTCAGTCCATGGACCCATGTTTATCCCAGGTTTCCCAAAAAATGTCATTTAGGGCCTCAAAACGACTCCGGAAGTTCAAGACCCGAAAAACTGCTAAAAATAGTAAATTGTGTTATAATTAAGGAAACTTAAAAACTGAAAGAAAAAATGGTGGGGGTCCAAGTGGTCTTCCCAGGTGGCCACCAATATCCACCTAGATCATTCCTCCCCCCTTAGGAAGCAATGGTCCCCATTGCGTTGAGTTCCTCCATGTGATGAGGAAAACATTGTTGAACTTGGTCCCTGGTGAGCCACTTGCCCTGGTCAAGGAGTTGGCCTACTTTGACAATTTGATACAGTTGGATATTCTGCTGGCAAGTGTGCTTGATCTATGTGTCCATGAGTTGATCAGTTGCAGCTTGTTCCATGCAATGTGGATTTAACTCTGTGGGTATGATCTATTCTGCAATGTCGGATGTGTCTAGCAATGGTGGAAAGTATGGCCGAAGGCGGTCCACATTGACCATTAGGTGCAGGCCAAGGAATGCGGTAATGCTGAGCTCAAATGCATTATCTCTCACAACCTTGGTAATGGTGTAAGGACCATATCGCAGTGGTCTGAGTTTCTAATAGGCTCTGGTAAGTCGTTCCTTTTTCAAATGCAACTAGAATTTGTCGCCCACTTGAAACTTGTGTGGCACCCGATGTTGATCATGTCGCTGCTTATACTTGGCATTTTATTTCTCTAGAATGTCATGGGCCTGCTAGTGAATATGTTGGATGTGCTTAATGAGGTTGTTTGCCTTATCTGTTTTGGACTGGACATGAGCCAAATCTGTGTGAGTAGTTGCAATTGGCATGGCCACATCAATGGGACATAGTGGTTGGAATCCCAAGCCCACCTGAAAAGGGTTGTGGCTATTCGAGCCATGGAGAGCCTGGTTGTAGCTATGCTAAACATAGGGGATGCTCTCGTCCCATGTGCATGGCTTCTTTGAGTTTTACATGCGCAAAATGTGTACGATCATCCTGTTCACAACCTCAGTCTGGCCATCAGTTTGAGGATGGAAGGCTGTGGACTTAGTGAGTTTGGTGTCCAGCATCGACCAGAGACTGGACCAAAATGTACTAAGGAACCTACTGTCCTAATCTAAGATGATAGACTATGGGATCCCAAAGTGTACCCAAACTTGTTCAAAGAAGAGTTTAACAGTGGCTTCTGCAGTGATATTCTTCTTACAGGCCTCCATAATGGCCATCTTCAAGAACCTGTCAAAGACCACAAAAACAAAGTCATTTCCATGCTTAGTAGAAGTAAGGCCTGACATGTAATCCATGGAGATGGATTCCCAAGGTCGACTAGGGGTAGGCAGTGGGGTATAGAGGCAGTGCTTGTTGATGGTCAATTTGGCAATGGTGCAGGAAGTGCATGATCTGATGTACTTCCCGACATCATGTCAAAGATTTGGCCAATAGAAATACTTATGCAGTACTACCACTATTTTCTCGACCCCAAAATGCCCAATAGCCCGACTATCGTGTGCTTCCCAAATAATCTTGGCACACTCACTTGAAGGAACACAAAGGTGACCTAGGTGGCATAACAAGGCATCCTAGAGGTGGAAATCTAGAACATGTTGACCCTCCAAGAGTGTCTGGTATGTGTGGCCAAATTCTGTGTTGATTTTGTAGAGAATTGGCCAGTCGAAAGTCTCGTGCCCACAAGAGTTGAGCACGATGGTCAACGACATGATCGGTGGTCGACTGAGGCAATTTGCAACATTATTGGTGCTACCCTTCTTATACTTGATATTCAAATGGAACTATTGTAGGTATGTGGACAACTTCTGATGGCGATAATTCTGCAACTTCCGTTGGGTCTGTATGAACTGTAGGGGTCGGTGGTCTATGTGGATGACCGTTTCCTTCCCTAAAATGTAATGCTTCCATTGTCGGTAGGGCTGCACAATGGAATACATCTTTTTGTCATAAGTGGAATACTTTCAGACTATGTCTGAAAGTGTCTCACTATGATATGCCACTAGATTCTAGTATTGAGTAAGGATTGCCCCAATAGCATAGTCAGAGGCATCTGTCTAAACCTCAAATGGTTGTTGCAAGTCTGGTAATGCGAGCATTGGTGCCGAGCAGAGGTGATCTTTCAACTTTGTGAATTCCTTCTGTTGAGATTCAAACCAAAATAATTTTTCTTTCGCTCCTCCCTGGGTGACTTGACTCAAGGGCCAAGTGAAATGAGAAAATCCCAACACATACCTGCTAAAGTCGACAAGACCTAGAAAGCTGCGGAGCTCTGTCAGAGTAGTTGGAGACTGCCAATCCTGAATGACTTGGATTTTGGCTGGATCCACATGCACCCCCGGTTCATCAATAATGTATCCCAGATACTAAACTTGGGTCATGCCAAAAGTGCATTTCTCGAAATTGGCACATAACTTGTGTTGCTGCAGTGTTTGGAGAACCTGTCGGATGTGGTGGAGGTGCTCTTCCCAAATCTATCTGAAGATTAGGATGTCATCCAAGTATACCACTACAAATGAGTTTGTGAATGGCTACAAGATGTCATCCATTAGCCTCACGAAGGTTGCAGGAACATTCGTCAATTTGAAAGGCATAACCAACCATTTGAAAAGGCCCTCCTTAGCTTTGAAGGCAGTGTTGCACACATCGGAGGGTTCAATTGGTACTTGGTGATATCCTGACTTCAAATCGATCTTCCTGAAATATTTTTCCCCCTTCAATTGGTCCAAGAGGTCATCACTCCGTGGGATCAGGTACCTGTTATGGACACTGATCTTGTTCAGCGCCCGATAGTCAACACAGAGTCTCGAAGTCCCATCCTTCTTCTGTACCAACACGATCAAGCTCCCACAGGGTGATGAACTCAAACAGATGTGACCTCTCTATAATAGCTCCTGAATTTGCCTCTTGATTTCATCGTTCTCTAGCGCGGAGCACCAATAGATTGGTCCATTGGGCAGTGGTGCACTTGGGGTCATATCGATGGAGTGCTTGACCTGACAATGCAGAGGAACCCCTGTGGGGGAGGTGAAGATGACCTCGTACTCCTCCACGACCTTGTACATCTGTAGTTTTCATGTGGAGGGGCCCTATCTGGAGGTTGTGGCCACCATCTTCTTCTTTTATTGAGGACATATCATCAAGAAAACAAATTTCCTAGTTTTTCAAATGAGCTTACTGCATTGTTTTGTAGTAACCAAAGAGATGGCAGTAGGTGGTGCTACCTCCGGTATCCTATACAACTTATTTCCCAAAGTAACAATAACAACACGGGGCCTTGATTCATATACAACATGTCACTTCCACAAGTATGGTTGTCCTAATAATACATCACAAACATCAAGGGGAGCAACGTCACACAATACCTCATCCGTGAAGGGTTTGATGTTGTATGGAAGGCGACACTAATGGCTTACGCGAAGATCTCGTCCTTGGTGAAGCCACCCGATGGTGTACGGTTGTGGATGTGCTGTGGTCGGTAAGCCCAGTCGCTTCACAACCTCTTCCAAAATGAGGTTCTTTTGGCTCCCACTGTCGAAAATGAACTGTAGTGGGGTGCCCTTTACCCACATTTGGGAGTGGAAGAGATATTCCTCCTCCTCTGGATTTTTGGGTTCCTCCTTCTGGATCATCGTGGTGGCAATGGTGGCGTTGGGCTCTGCATCAATAATATGCTTCCCTTTGTCACTCCCCTTGTCAGGTTCTAACTTAGAGTCAGAACATGCATCTGATTCTGAAACCATTATCTCAGCCACAAGTGACTGCTTGGCCCAACACTAACTTGTGTTGTGAGTGGAGCTCTTATGGAATTCACACCACTTTCCCGTGTCCTTTTTCGGCTTTGTGGCACTGTTATTTTCTTGCAACTTTGGTGGGTTGTCTTGGGCTACCCCGCCTTGACTTTGTCCTTTGTTCTACAGTTTGGGGGCACCTTTCCCTTGCTTCGGATTCGCAGATCCAAAGTCTTGCTTCTTCTGTTTAAACTTTTGCTTGATCTTGACAACATATCGATATGTTGTGCCAAGTGAGGAGATGTTCAGGAATTCTATTTCTTCCTTGATGTATTTGTACATGAAGCCGCAGTATTTGAGTACCAAATGCTGCTCTGAATCCTTGATACCCAGCTTTGTGAGAAGGGTATGGAAAATATTGGTAAACTCTGGCACGTCTTGGTCCCTTCCCTACCGTAGCATGGTCCACTTTATTTATTGATCCTCATAGCTTCTAACAGGGTAGTACTGCTCCTTGATGGTAGTCTGGAATGAATCCCAAGTAGGTGCAGCTGAAAACAATGAGGCCATACTTTCATCCTTCTGCTCACAGTAGGTTTCCCACCAGTCCTTGACATGGGGGGTGACTTTGAGAAGAGCGAAAGTAATCTTTTCCCGACCGGAAAAATTATGAACAGAAAAATACCCTTCTATCATATTTAACCATTTATCTACAACGTCTACATCTATCTGACCCTCAAATATGGGAATGTCAAAGTTAACTTGTACCTTAAAGGGTGTGGTGCTTCCAGAGTAGCTGCCGGAAGTAGATGTGTCACCCTTGGGTAGCCGCTGAAGGATTTGGGCAAAGTTGTCCATAATCATGTTCCTTTGTCGCTCGAGTGCCTCCTCGAGCAACATTTTGATAAGATCTCATACCCCCTCGTCTTTCTTTTTATTCGCCATGGGAGGCCATCGGGATTTGTGAGGCTGGTCTTGCAAAGGTTCGACCAATTCAAGCTCTAACTCCTTATATCCTGACCTCATTAGGGACATGCAAGGAAAGACAGAGAAAGAGCAAACCGCTCTGATACCACTAATCTGGATTTTAAAAAGAATGCAACAAATTACAAATATAACCATACATATAGAGATGCAGCATAAATAATACTTCATTTCATTATTGTAAAATACTTAAATATGCTTACAAACAAAAATGGAAATAAACTAGATAGGGTGATGGTATCTTATCTCTGAGAAGAGATGTGGCAGCTACATGCCTCTGAATTGTGTTACAATGAGGCTCGAAGGCCTATTTATTTTTGAGAAAGAATGGAGAACCCTAAACATCCAAAAACCTAACCCTAGAAGATGAAACGCCAAACTCTAGGCCCCGTTTGGGTAAATTGGTACATCAACTTCCCGGGGTCGTAACTTTGGCATACGATCTCCGTTTGATGTGCACGATATCTCATTGGAAAGATGGACTCATGTTGCTCCCAGTTTTCCCAAAAAAAGTCATTTAGGGCCTCAAAATGGCTCCGGAAGTTCAAGACCCGAAAAACTGCTAAAAATAGTAAATTGTGCAACAATAATTAAGGAAACTAAAAAGCTGAAAGAAACAATGGTGGGGGTCCAAGTGGTCTTGCCGGGTGGCCACTAATATCCACCTAGATCATTCTTGGCTTGTGCTATGCGTCTGTGTATATTCTCATTTTGGCAATTGGAGCTAGAATTACAAAATTCAAGCTAAAGAAGGAGAAAACCTTGCGACAAATTCCAGGTACACTTCATTTTGTCATCTATTTTTACTTTAAGGAAATCATTGGGTTCCTTGGCTCTCTATTATTCTAGGTTAGCCACCAAACCAAGGGGAGATACTTTTGTCTGCAATCATAAATCCTGTATAACAAATTGGAAAATCCACTAGGGGTCAGTGTATTCCTTTAGTGGTTCCTTCGTCCATTGTGTTTGATTACCTCTTTGATAGACATTTGTTGCTTTACCTAGCCAAGAACATACCCAGGACGTGATTTCATTGAGTCTCTTTTGCAATTTTTGTGTCAGAATCCTCTATCCCTAGACCAATTCTCCCCCAGTTCCTCTAACAGAAAGTTTCACCTCAGCTGGGCCCACTCTTTACCAGTGTTACAAAGCACTGGTACATCTTTTGCACCAGTATTGGCCCCTATTTTTACACAAAACTTTCCCTTGTTTTTTAGTGTCCCTTTGATCAAACTACGTCCAACTAAGCTTCCATGAGTCTTGAGTGTCTTGTGCTCTCTCTAAAGCCTCCATTTGGTTTTCACTTGTGTTTGATTGCCTTTGGTAAGAATTGGTTTTTATTTTTCTTTCTTCTTATCATTTGGTTGCTTGCAAACTGATCTTGTTTGGTCATTAACCGCTTAGATGAATTGTTCTTTTAGTCCTCATTCTGAAAAGTGCATTTGAATCAGTGACTAAATGTTTGGATCTTAGTTTTCTTCATTTCGAAAATTAAGTTTGTTGAAAAGAAAAGAAAAAATACATTTTGCATTTAGGGTTTTGTGTGTGAAATTGGAATTCCCTAGTGTGAAATTGTGTGCTTTTGCTTTCATCTTTGCAAACAAAAATCCCCCTCAATCATCCGGGGGAGGTGGCAGGGGGGCTAAATTGTGTATGAGTGTTAATCGCCTTTGAGTGTCATCTCTTTTGATTTTTGAAAATTTCAACCAGTTTCAGTTTCATTCCTCTCTTCAGGAAATATCATATTACATTTGATTTCATTAGAATCCTCTTGTGTCTATTTTGAATAATTTTCTTGCATAGGCCACATTTGCATAGTTATAATTCTCATTTTCACAACAGGAAAGGAAATTGTGTATACATTACATATGCATAGTTTTCAAGGGAATCACGCATAGATTACATTGCATGGTTTAACACTTTGAATTGAATTGGAATAGTGAAATTGAAATATCTAGTTAGGAAGATCTTATTTGCTGCACATTTGATTTTTGCATCATTTTTTTCACCTCTTCCCTACACTAGATAACTTTCATCGATATTGAAAAGAGTTATTTTTCTCATATTAGTTACATATTAGGTGTGTTCTAGTGACATATAATTTTGAGCCTTGAAATCAAAATCTAATTCAAGATAGACTCTAAAATTCACCTTAATTAACCTAAGGAGAATTTGTAAAATTATCAAAAACATTTAGAGGTCTAGGCTAGAGACATGCTCTGGTGTTGTTGAACGTAGGAGGTGTCCTTATTTTCCAGCATTACATTCCAGGGGTGAAATATCATTCCATGTATGTGAGTGTATATGATCATTCTCCATGTACCTTTGGGTATATTGGACCACACTCCATGCACGTAAATTATATGGGAACACTCTCATCAAACGGTTATGCATTAGACAACACTATTGTGGACTTCACTCCCATGTACTTTCGAGTATATTTTTGGAATCCCCTATAGGTTTCTATCCATCCATAGGTAATTGAGGAGGCCACCTTGTATATCGTGATACACTGAACACAACATTCGGAGAGATTTCCTACACATATATTATTTCCTTTGTTCTCCATGGTGTATATTGCAGTTCATGGTTGCTTGGTAAACCTTTATGCCTAGTTACCCCTTTTTTTTTGTGCCATTAATTTATAAAATCAATTAATTGACCATGGAACAACATCCTCCCTATGGATCAAGTCCTCATTGGATCTTAGATTGAGACTAATGGAAACATTTCCAGAGACTACCAATGAAGGGAACCCCTCTAACGAGAATCCTGGTCCTTTTAATTCTTTTGGAAATATTGGTGCTCCTTATATCGCAATGTTACCCCTTCCCACATTTACCATTGTTTTTCTAGTTTGGTTATTTTTGGCCCTTATGTTTTTGAATGTCAAAACTACTTCTCAATCGAGTTCTCCTCCACCTCAACAACATCAACTTCATGTTGATCCTAAAGTTTACCCTTTTCCTTCTTCATCTATTGTTTCTCCATCCCTTTCTTCCTCTTCACCTGGTTAAATTCTTGATTCTAGTAACCAGGAAGCTATGAATAAGAAGAAAGGATGATGAAGAAGAAGCAAAATTAGCAGGGGAGGAACCAAGAAACAATTGCTACAAATGCAACTATAATGGAAAAATCTTCCAATAAACCCCATAAAATTAAATTCCCTTGCATGTTATGTAAGGGTGACCACCTTCTTAGATGTTGTCCCTGTATTCCAAAGGTATTAGAAGTGTGGTCCACAGGCTCACATCGGCCTTTGTTGTTAGCTTCTGGAGATCATGCAAGTGACAAACCCTCAAACAAGGATAGTAAGGTCCATGGGAAAAAGGGTAAAGTCAAATTTCCCTATAATTTATGTGAAGGGAATCATCTTATTCACCTCTATCCTTATATGGATGAAGCCTCAAAAGTGTTTTAAAACTCTACAACTTCTGAGCCACGACTTCCAACCATTTACTATAATCTTTCTCCTAATCGTCCACTAGTTTATGAAGTGATTGATTAGAATCTGAATCCAATCAACCTTGCTCTCTTTAAACATGAATTCCATGAGTCTGTTCCTGACCAACCATTTGTTGAGAAAATGGTTGACTTTATTCCACCTTTAATTGATCATACCTTGCCCATAGAGAGTGAAGTACATACCAATGAGGTTATTCTTATTTCTTTAGATTCCAATGAACTAGGAGGAAATCCTCTCATTTCCATAGAATTGGAGAACAATTCTCCCATTCCCATAGCACAAGGGGGTAGTTCTTTCGTTCCCATGACACCCCCTCCAAGCAGCATGGTCACTTCCTTTGATTAGAGTCAACTGGCAAGATATCGCCTATCTCCTTATGTTCCCTTCCAGATCATAGTACAATATTATAATTTGGTCATACCTAGCACAATCATAGATGAAGGCACATCTGTTAGTGTTCTATCCTCAAATACTTGGCTAGCTTTAGCTTCTTCATGACTTGTGCTTGTTACCCAAAATCAACTGGCTTTTAACAGAGGAACCAGTCAATTATTAGGGATCCTTCCTAAGTTTCCTGTTACTTCTAGAGGAAATATTGTCTATATCAATATGATGGTAGTCCAAGGCCCTTTGGATTTTAATTTAGTCCTTGGGTGTGACTATGTTTATGTCATGGGAAATCTTGTCTCTTCACTCTTTCATGTGACGTCTTTCCTGCATGAAGGAAGGATCATGACTATTGACCAGCTTTTGCTCGTTGGTCCTAATTTGACTCCCAATCAACCATCTTCCCCAAATGGTCCTTATATACAAGTGGTATCTTCCCTGCCATAGGTTAATTATGTATAAACCTATCCCATTCATGTACCTACTATTGAATATGATCCTTTCACTATCTTCTCAACTTCTTTTGACCTAGATCCGGTAGGTGATATGGTGAATCATTTACTGGGGGGCATTGGAGTCTGATATATCGATAAGATACTTTGATATTTATCCCTTCCACAAAATTAATTCTTCCATCCAGATGAGAACCTCTTGGAAGCCATTGCCTCTTATAGGTCATGATCAAGGTTGACGTAGAAGAGTTCCTTTTCTTGTGTCAAGCTCCTTAAAAAATGAAACAAGGTGTTGGATCAGAGTTCCTTTTCTTGTGTCAAGCTCGTTAAAAAATGAAACAAGGTCCTTGGAACATATTTCCTTGTCTTTTGTTAAGCTCCTCAAAAAATGAAACAAGGTCCCTTGATTAGAGTTCATTTTACTATGTCAAGCTCATTGAAAAATGAAATATATCCCCTTCCAATTTGAGTCTTTGATTAGATCTTATAAATTCCCAGTCGATTATTTCACTTGATATTTTAAATAAACCTTCATTCCATCCACCTATTAGTAACCAATTGTCTACTTAGCTGAATGATATAAATATTTGGGGGCATGTACCTTGAATTGAGTCAATATATTGGGGGCATGCAAACATATTTCAAGTATAGTTTTGTCTGTTTAAAGCTTGGGTAAAAATGAAACCACTTTAAAGCATAGTTTCCCATGTTTCAAGCTTGCGTAAAAATGAAACCAATATCAATCATAGTTTCCCATGTTTCAAGATTCTGTAAAAATGAAACCATGCCCATTTTATCCCTCATGATTTCAATTTTTATAAACCTATTTTTTCCATATGAGCCTTGGTTTTCTTCATTCCATCATCACCATCTGCTTGGCCAATCATACGCTTTCACTTGGTTTTTACCCTTTCTTGAGGAACCACTGCAATGAGTGGGCTTATTAGTTGGTCTCTTGGCCTTTGCATGTTTTGAGTAGTTCCATCATGACTGGAACTAGTTTCTACCCTTTATACCACTCATTCCTCCAGGAAAAGCCCTCTTTTATCTCTTTTTAGATTCCTAAAATATTAAAATATTGTTGAGAACTTTTCTTTTCAAACTCATTAAAGTAAATGAAAATGCTTCTACTCAGTATAAGTTTAACCCTTTTCCAGAGTAAGATAAACTATCTACGAAAAAAGAATACCTTATTCGAACATGGCTAAGAGGTTCTCTTGAGTATTGTTTTCTACCTTTTTAGACTTGAGAGACTATGTATGAAAAGGGACATCTGGAGTTTTCTTTTTCACCTCTTTTTTAAACTCTCTAAACATGGAAAAGATGTCAATTTTTACCTTCGTTAGACTCGTTAAAACATCAAACAACGATGGACTTGTCGAACGTGACAAGGTAAAACCTATCCTTCTCAAGGTTTATTAAATATACTTGGAGGGATTCATTTGAAGGATGAACTTACAGATCAAGAATATGTTATCCTCATCAAGCTTGTTAAAAAATAAAGAGGTATTGAATAGTATGGTTGGGGAAATTTGGAAAACAGGGAATTCCATTTGCTAATGGCAACGAGTCACTCTTGAATATGACACTCTTCCACTTCATCTTCATGGTTTTTGGGTTGGTTAATCTTCTTGTATTTTGGTTATCATACCATTTTCACAGCCCCCATTTCGTTTTTGGGTCAACGTTTCCAACTCCATTCAATGTCGTTGGTGTGTTTAAGAGAATTCATTCAATTAATATCCTTTACAATACTCTTAATCCTTCATTCCATGTTTACCTTTCCTAATCCAATTTCGTATTAGCATCATTTTGATCATTTTGTCTCAATCATGATACCCGTTTTGTGTCGTTTATGAGGGATACATCAAGGCCCTCTTGTGATAGGTCGCTTCCTATCAACATCAACACATTATCTAGGAAGTTTACTTAGAAACACCCTTTGGTACCTTGGTGCTTGCATACATCAATGGAAATTTTCCTTGCTCTCGGTGATAGGTTTACATTATTGGCCTTCAACCGAAATATTATGTGTCATGTTTGACACCAACTCATTACTTCACACCATATGGATTGTATTGTAGTACCTTGAGAGTTATTATCATCATTAGTGGTTTATCTCATGTTCATTAATGGCTTACATCATCGTCCAATAATCATATGGTGTCTACCATGTTTGACCACATCTTATTGATTCACATGGTTAGACTTGTACATTGGTTGATCGTGTGAAGGAGATAGAAGACCTTGAATCTAGTTTCATCCACCCGGGCTACAATTTTAGGAGTTATATATAGATCACAATGTATGATGGCCATGATCATACAAATAATATTCCAGTCATTGTTCCACCAGTTGTCATCTATGGACACATATTTTGATCATTATATATGTTATGTTAGCTTATGTGCTAAGTATGGGTATCTTCCCTTAGCAACAAATATGTCATGATGAAAATGTATTTTAATAGATGACACTTGCTAGTTGTTCTTGATCCCAACTTGTCACAAGGAAAAGCACTTCAATCATTAGTCGTCATTTCTAACTTTGTGCTTTAGGGGGGAATCTTTTATAGGCCATTTTGTCACATTTGATCAATAGGCCTCCTAATGGGATCAATCAACATCCTATTCCCCCTTTTCATCTTCTTTCATAAAGGCCTAAGCATGCCTCTTTCATTCCCCAGAATTTCTGCCTAAAAATACATCATCTAAGCCAATTTTAGGACCAACACTCCCTAGCCTCTTGTGGGACAACATTCACCTACAGGTTTCTCCACTATGGCCTGTGTTGATCACCTACATGTTTCCCCCATTTATACTTGTTTTGGTTCTAGAAACTTTGGAAAAAGAGAGAAATTTTGGAAGCCTTCTCTTCCATAAGCTTCCATAATTTGTTACAACCCTTCACCTCAGATAAAACATTCGGATCCAATCCTACCCTACTTTGGAGTTTCCATCCCTTATCCTTTGATCCCATCCTCGCATCAAAGGTGGATCTAAAACCTTATATTGGTAATTAGATAAGAAATCCCAACATACCCCACTCCTCTATATATTTATAGCCTTCCATATGCAAGAGGATGGCTTTTGGAAAGTGATTCTACTCTTATGTTGTTGTTGTGAGAGGTTTCATTCCATGCATTTACAGTGATTTGAGGTACATTATGACAAGGAAAGGATGAATAAACTAGGAGGATATCTTCTACAATATCAACATCTATTTATGGTTGTAACTCCTTCCATTTATAATAATTCAAAGAATTATCTATTTTCCTATATGTGATGTTGTTATTTCATATATTTCAATACCTTTTTGATCTATTGAATAAAGTATTTAGATGGTACTACATAGATCTCATAGTTTCTTGGCTTGTTTTATCTGACTGTGTAGGTTATAATTTTGGAAATCAATGCTAGAATTGGAGAATTCAAGCTAAATAAGGAGCGAAGCTTGTGACGGATTCTAGGCAAGATTCATTATGTCACCTATTTACTTTAAGGAAAGCATTGGGTTTGTTGTCCCTTCGTTGTTCTAGGTTAGCCACCAAACCTAGGGGAGATATTTTTGTCCACAATCATATATCTCGTATAGCAAGTTTTTCCACTATGATCTCCATAATATTTAGGGCCTTCTCCTCCTCTCCAACTGCCCACTATTCAAATGAATTGGATTTGCGGGCAAAAATAAATCTTATAAGAAAACCCCTATTTTTTCTATCACCCATTGTGAGCAAACCATTGCTCGGTTTGACAAACCACTAGAATTGTTGGAAATCTCTCACTGATTTCTATAATATGCCTCACTTTGTTGTTAGTAATTTGTAACTTCTCCAGGAAGCCATTTTTTCCATGAGGTCTCACTTTTCCACTTATTAAAATCAAATTTCTTCATTTGAGAAATCTATACTACGGTGCCACTTTACCCGAGCATTGGTTGACTCACATGTCGATTTTAATCATGAGTAATCATAATTTACTAATGTTTTTATGGCCCCCTCTAGACCTCCCCCATGTGGCAGCATCATCGAGTCAGCCTTGTTCAGTCCATCCGAGATGATTCATCCTTATATCTATGGAGTTTGTTCCAAGTCCAGTTGATTCCAGTTACAATATTCCATACATATTTGTGTCACATTCATCCCATTGTATTCATATTTTTCCTCCAGCTATACTGCTCCATCTTTGAAAATCCCTCGTCTTAGTAATTTACCATCCCTTCTAGAATTGATTCTGTCACTACCAAGTCAACCATACATAGCATGCTCTGATAAGGGAAGTCATTAGTCTACCACTCATTTTGTTTCCTTCCATCATCTTCCCCAGTGTCGGTCTATCACTCACTCTTCTATGATACCTCGCGCCATTGTTAAGCATTCACCATTTCCTTAACTCCGACAGGCCCTCTTCTATCGACTTCAACACATTTATTCCAAAAGTGTGGTCTATAGGGCAGTGTACCTTGTTTCCATCTTTCATCTTTGTTCGGTGCCTTGGATCAAGCAAAGGGGATCATCATTTCCCTTTTACTTGGTTGTTTCTCATGTGCTTGACGCCAGCTCCTTATCACACAATTGAGAATCGTACACTTGATGATTCGGTGATCTAGACAATTGTACTAGTGAATCTTTGGTATGTGTGAGATGTTCCAAACCTCATGAGGGGGTGGTCCTTCAGGTAGCCCCCCACATGCTCAAATGTCCCCAGACAATTATCCAACCTCAGATGTATTTTTTCATATGTGATGGGTTTAATTTTCACCACGTGTAGTTTCCACAACATGCATGTCTCCTTTTGATGATCCATTTAGATATTTAGAGCCCTTTCATGTTTAACAGGGATTCTTTGGTTGTGACCTCCCCTCACCATCTCAACTTTAGGGTAATTATGTCTCATGTACTGAGATGTTATTCTATTCAGTCTTGGCTATGTCTTTCCAGCACATTATGTATATGGGGTTCATTGTATTATTTTCTAGCCCATTGATGTCAGCATATCATGTATCATGTACTTTGTATCTCAGTCCCAAATTGTTGGGCTCATTATTATTCTTTGTATGCAGTTATCTCGGTGGGTATGGGGATGTGTCCCTTGCCTCATTTGAGGTCATATACTCTAACATAAAAGGAGACTTTTGTCAGTTTAGTAGGTCTTTCCCCCTCCATTTTTGTGTGTCCTTACATTTCTTCAGCTTTCTCTCTCTCTCTCTCTCTCTCTCTCTCTCTCACACACTCCCCTTTGGTGTTTCGTGGAAGGGTAACCTACAACATATTTTGGTCATATTATTTGTTCCTAAAACTCATGCATTGGCGAGGAATCTGTTATCACCAAAAATGACCACGTAGCCATTTCTAACTAGGTGTATCAAAATACACCATGTAGGATTAATTTTACCATAGTAAATTCACTTTCACCATGGGAAATAATTAGTTAACCATTTCTTTTAATTATTTTCTGTTTAAAATTAAAAAACCCCATGAAAATAATTGAATAAATCTTTATTTATTTAATTTTCTCTAGGAATAATTATTAAATCATTGTTTGGTAATTATTCCTTGTCACATTTCACTAAATCCCCTAGGAATAATTAAATAATCACTATTTAATTATTATTCTCTAATTCTATTATTGGAATAATTGTTAAATCACCATTTAATCATTATTTCAATTTAACACCATTCTTAATCCTCGCGAAATAATTAATAAGTCATTTAATTTGTTAATTATTTCTACATAAATATATTTGACCATTTTGAATATATTTTCCATCTCCAAAAAATATAATAAAGTATTCCTAATAGTTAGATGTTGATTTGGTCATTATTATTTTATTATTCTCAATTTTCGAGATTAACTCAATATTTTGTTATAAATAGGAGGGTTTTCCATTCATTCTTCACAATGATCATTATCATCGTCACCATTATCGTCTCTTTACATCTGAGTTCTTTTCTTTGTAGTTAATGAAAGGGCTTCCACATGTGTCATGTCAATGTCATATTGGAAATCTATCAGGTCCCATGAAGTTGTTCCCTCTCCTTCTCTCTCAACTGCATTTGATGGTCATTCTCATAGGCCTCATAGGATTTTTCATGCCTTCCTTGTTTGTGTAGGGGGCAAGGTGGTTAATGTGGAAGTAGCAATAGTTGATGCTAATCTCAATTATAATATTTTGTTGGGTTGCAATTGGGTTTATGCAATGGATGCCATTGTCTCATCTTTATTCTACTTCCTATGTTTTCCTCATGAAGGGAGAACTGTTATGATTGATCGGTTATCTTATTCTCCCAATGACCCTAGCGCATCTGCTGACTCCAATTTCCCCTTGGTGAAGAATACTAAGTATCCTATTGAGAATTTAGGAGTTGGAATGTATTCTTCTTTGATGGGTACTTTTGATCTTCCATCTCCTGTTTCTCAGGGAAATTCCATTTCATCCTATAGGATCATTCCTCAGCAATGTTCTTTTAGAACTCATTATTTTTTAGATCCTTGGACCTTGCCCCTCCTAATGCCACATTAGAATAAGGGAAATGGGTTGGAATGGCTTATCCAATATATGCAGCATAAATTGCGTATCAATCTATTGTTAATTTTGTAGCTTTTGATCCCATCCCTCTCCCATTAGAGGATGTGGATGATGATGTGGTGCCAGTCTAAGAAGTTGATTCCAATTTGGCTATGGATTTCATTGGTATTATTTTACCATCCTAAGAGGCAATTCTAGAAGCAATGACTGGTGTACAAATACCGTGGGATGATTTGTATCATCAGTCCTATTTTCTCCCTAACTTGCGGGAAGTTGAATCAATTTTGTCTAGTCTTCTCTCTATTGGAAGTGTTCATAAAATTTTAAACCCTTTGGATCTATCACATATTTTTGTCAAAGATAACATGGCTAGTATTTTAGAAACTATTTTGGTGAACATTTCCAGGAATCCCAACATTATCGAGAATATCTTCATCGAAGTTGAGTGTTCCCCTGAAGAAATCAAAATTTACACCGATCTCTTTAAATATTTTCGAGATGTATTCACTTGGTCTTATGAGAAAATTCATGGGATTGATCCTATTATATTTTAGCATGAGATCAAGACTTACAAAAAACACAAATCTTGTTCGGAAAAAAGCTTCGACTAGTTAACCCTAAGAAAGTCACAGTTATCAAGGTTGAAGTAGAGAAATTGCTCAAGGAGGGTTTCATCTACCCTTTTCCTTTAACTAAATGGGTTTCAAATCTAGTCCTCATTGACAAAAAGCAAGGAACAATCTGGGTATGCATCTATTTCAAGGATTTGAGTAAATCCTATCCTAAAGACAATTTCCCCACTCCATTTATAGATCAGATTATTGATGAGTGTGCTGGGAATGAAATATTTTCCTTAATGGATGGATTTTATAGATATAACCAAATAACAATTTGTTCTAAAGATCAACATAAGACAACATTTATTTTCCCCCTGAGGTATGTTTGCATATAGGAAAATTCTTTTTGGCCTTGAAAGTGTTGGGGCTATCTTTCAGCGGGCTATGTCATATGATTTCCATGACATCAAGCATATAATTGAAGCTTATTTGGATGATTTAGTTGCTTACTCTCGCAAGAGAATGGAACATCCAAAACACATTTTTTTAGTATTTGAATGATTCATTATTATAAATTCTAGTTGAACCCTAATAAGTGCGTTTTTTTGGCTACATCTGGTTGATTATTGGGATTCATCATTTCTAATGAAGGGATTCATGTTGATCCTTTCAAGGTTGAGAAAATACTTCAATTTCCTCTCTTGTAAAACATTCATCAACTTCAAATTCTCCAAGGAAAAGCCATTTTTTTAGGGAGATTTATTGTAAAGTACGTTGATATTACAAAAGGATTTATGTGCTTACTCAAGAAAGGAGTTCCATTTGTTTGAGACGATTTCGCTCAACACTCGTTCCATGCTTTGAAAAAGGAATTGACCTATGCTCCTCTCATAAGTCCACCTGATTATAGCAGATATTTCCTTTTGTACCTCGCGACAACATAATCAACTATTGGTATGGTTCTGGTTCAAGAAGATAATGCCCTTAGCAAGCATGTGATTTATTATCTAAGTTGTAGCTTATTTGGTCCTAACTGCGGTATTCTCATATTGAGAAATTCTCTTTAGTAGTAGCTCATGTTGTTCAATGACTCCATCATTACATTTTTCTTAGAAAAAGCTTTGTATTGGTTTACGTCAATCCATTTCAATGTTTTCTCAATAGGTGAGTGATTGGGGGAAAATACAATAAGTGGATTTTTACTTTGCAGGAGTTTGATCTCAAGTTTATGTTAGCTAAGTAAAAGAAATATTTGGTATGCAAAATTAATTTCAAAATTGCCTTTTGAGGGAGATGTTACTTATGAAGAAACATTTCCATATGAACATATTTTTATTATCTCCTCACAAGATCCTTGGTATGTTACATCATTATATATCTCCAGACTTTGAAATTTCCTCAGTATTTTTCTAAAGATGAACGTTGAAAATTACGTCACCTGGTTAAGAATTATCTGATTATTGGCGATACTTTATATTGTCAGGGTATTGATTCAATCCATAAACATTGTTTAACCTTAGAAGAAGCTAAGTTAGTGTTGAAATACTACCATAGTGGGGCTTGTGGAGGTAATATATCTAGGCTTTCTAAAGCCCAAAAAATCTTGCATGCTGGTAATTTTTGGCCCTCAATTTTTAAATATTGTATTGAGGTAGTCAAAAAATGCCATCCTTGTAAATTTTATACTCGAAAAATTTCCACTCATCCAGCCCCTCTTTTTCTTGTTATCATTGTCGGTCCGTTTACTAAATGGGGTATTGATTTTACCTCTTGTAACTTCATTTTGACTAAGGGAAAAAAGTACATTATCATAGCAGGAGATTAATTCCCCAAGTGGGTCGAAGTCATGCCTACTTTTAATAATGATGGTGAGACAACAACACTTTTCCTATTCAATCAAATAATTTCATGCTTTGGTATTCCTAAAGCGATTTTCACTGATCATGGCAGTCACTTTTAGAATAATATGATGTATGAGTTGGCTTTGAAGTTGGGATTTTGGAATGACAATTACTCTCCTTATTATCCTCAAGCTAATGGACAGGCTAAAGCTGTCAATAAATCCCTTAAGACTATCCTACAAAGGATAATTAATAAAGTGAAGTCCAACTGGCATATAATGTTATATCATGTGCTATGGGCATATTGAATGTCTGTTAAAACTACTATGGGTTTCACTCCTTTTCAGTTGGCTTATGGTTTGGAATTGATCTTTCCTATAGAATGTGAGATTCCATCTCTTAATTTAGCATTCCATCTTCTTCTAGAAACCTCAAGTCTTGAAGAGTGCCTTATTCATTTGGAACATCTTGATGAGAAACTTTGCGATGTCACCATAGTGAATGAGGCCCATAATAAAAGAGTCAAAGCTTAGTATGACAAGTTTGTATGACCTAGGGTTTTCTCTATAGGTGATCTTGTCCTGGTCTATCACCAAGATAAAGACACCTTGGGGGCAGGAAAATTCAAACCTATGTGGTATGGTCATTTCATCATTAAAAGGGTATTAAAGAAAGGTTCTTATGAATTGGTTAATTTTGAAGGAAATGTGTTCTTGAAGCCTAGAAATGGGGTCTATCTCAAGAAGTATTATGCCTAGTCTCTTGCCTATAATTTGCTTTGTTTTGTAAATATTGAACAATTTTGTTTTTTTTTCTATAGGTGTCATGGTGATGATGATATTTTCAATCTTCTTTGGCATGGTTCAATGGATTATTATATGGGATTTATGATTGCAAACAAAAGTGTCTCCCTCAGGTCGATGGCTAACCAGAACAACATAGAGACAAGGAAGACAATGCTTTTCCTTAAAGTAAATAGATGACGAAGTGAAGGCTACTTGGAATTCTTTTCACACTTTGCTCCTTCTTCTTGGAAGCTCCAATTCCAACTCTGATTGCCAAAATTAGAACCTGCACAATCAGATAACACAAGCCAAGAAACTACAAGATCTATGAAGTATCGTCTAAGTACTTCATTCAATAGATCAACATGGTATTGAAATAAGTGAAATAAAAACATCACATATAGAAAAAAATGAATTCTTTGCAATAATATAGATGGAAAGAGATTACAACCATAAGTAGAATTTGATCTTGTAGTAGAGCTCCTCCAAGTTGTTGACATTTCCTTTCCTTGTCATAATATGCACCTCTCAGGGTAGAATCACTCTCCAAAAGTCAACCCCCAACCTCATAGAAGGTTGGGAATATATATATAAGTATGGTAAGTTGGGAGTTATTATCCAATTACCAATCTAACATAAGAGATCCACATTTGATGGAGGGATATGATCAAAGGATAAGTGGTGAAAACTCCAAAGTAGGGAAGGATAAGATCTGAATGTTTTATCCAAGGTAAGTAGTTGAAACAACTTCTAGAAACTCCTATAAGGGGAAGCTTTTAGAATCCTTATCATTCTCTTGGATTTCTAGAACCAATTCAGGTGCAAAGGGAAGCAACCTACTAGTGACCAATGCAGGCCATAGTGGAGCAATCTGCTGGTGAACACACCCCTATAGGCTTATAGGGAGAGTTGGTCCTCAAACTGGATCAAATGAAGTAGTTTAGGGCAACTCTGTGAAATGAAAGGTACATGCTTAGGGATGTGTGCAAGATGGTGACAAGGGGGAATAGGATGTTAATTGATCCCATTAGGAGGCTCACTAATCGGATGTGACAAAATGGCCTATAACAGAATGCCCCCTAAAGTGCAAAGTCGGAGATGATGACATATGACTGAAGTGCTTTACCTTGTGACAAGTAGGGATCAAGGAAAACCAGAGAGTTTCATATGTTACAATACAATTACAACATGACATATTTGTTTTCTTAGGGAGGAATACCCATACTCAACTCATAGGCTAACATAACGCATACAATGATAAAATGACATGTCCATAGATTCAACTGGTGGAACCATGACTAGATGGCTATCAATATGATCATGACCATCATACATTGTGATCTTTGTATAGCTCTTGAAATCACAACCTAGATGGATGAAACTAGATTTGGGGTCTTTTATAGAGTTCACACGACCAACCAATGTATGAGTCTAACCATCTGAATCAATGAGCTAGAGTGGAACATGGTAAACACCATATAATTACCAGTTAATGATGTAATCCATTAACATACGCAAGAGAAACCATCAATGATGTTAATGGCTCTTAAGGTACTATAGTAGAAGTTGTATGGTGTGAATGAATGAGTTGATGTTTAACACCACACAAAATATTTCCATACAAGGACATTGTGTAAACCTATCACCAAGAGCGGGGAAATTTGTCATTGATGTATGTAAGAACAAAGGTACGAAGGGTGTTTCTAAGTCAACTTCTTGGATGATATGCTCATGTCGACAGGAGGCAACCCGTTGTAGGAGGGCCTTGATGTATCTTCGATCAATGACATGAAACAGGTATCATGATTGAGTCAGAATGATCAGAATGATGCTAACATGGTACTAGATCAGGAAAGGAAAACACGAAATGAAGGCTTAAGAGTATTGTAGCAGAGATCAAATAAATCAATTCTATTGAACACACTGGCCACAATTAATGGAGTTGGAAGCATTGACCAAAAACCGAAACGAAGGCTCTGAAAAATGGTATGATAACCAAAAGACAAGAAGATTACCCAACCCAATAGTGAAGGAGATGAAGTGAAAGAGTGTCGTCTTCAAGAGTGTCTCACTTCCATTAGAAAAATGGAATCCCTTGTTTCACCAATTTCCCCAACCACACTGGTTAGTACCTCTTTATTTTTTAAAAATCTTGAGGAGGATAACATATGCTTGATATGTAAGTTCATCCTTTAGATGAATCCCTCTGAGTATATTTAACGAACCCTAAGAAGGAGTGGTGTGGCCCCATCATGATTGATGATTCCATTGCTGTTTGATGTTTTTATGAGTCCATCAAGGGTAAAACTCGACATATTTTTCATGTTTATAGAGTTTGAAAAAGAGGCGAAAAAAGAAAACTTCAGATGTCCCTTTTCATAGGTAGTCCCTTAGGTCTGAAAAGGTAGAAAACAATACCCAAGACAACCCCTTAACCATTTTTCACTAAGGTATTCCTTTTTCGTAGCTAGACTATCGCAGTTTGGAAAAGGGTTAAAATTATACTAAGTAGACGACTTTTCATTTACTTTTAGGAGTTCGAAAATACAAGTGCTTGACAATATTTTCATATTTTGGGAGTCTAAAAAGAGCTGAAATAGGACTCCAAGGGGGTTCCTTTTTTGTAGGTTTAAAGATATCGAAAAAGAGATAAAAGTGTATTTTTGGTCAAAGTAACCTATTCAAAACATAATAAAAACTTGCTAACAACTGTGGATGTGCTCAAAACACCACAAGAAGGATTAAACATACCTGTTTTATAGCAAAAATGAAGCACAACTAGGTAAAAACACTAAAAATGGATAAAGTAATGAGAAAATGACCACAAATATTCAAAATGAGTTGTCATTTTTAACATTTCACATTTTACCTTCAACATTGACTATTTTGAACCCCTTTTTCCCTCAATCTTCTGCAGTTGATTACATCCAATCCAAGGAACCATTTCAAGTGTCATCACTTCCAAGTAGGAATTGAAACCTTTCTCTATATTTCTACCATCCATTTTTATGTTTTCATGCAAAAATTTTAAGGTTTTGAGGCCCCTGGAGTTCATTAAAAATTCCCTGGGGCCAACACACCACGCTATATTGAAAATTGCATTGCACCTAGGCAAAGAAACACTGCATGTAGACGTGCAACACTCTGGTAGACACTGTTGGGGTGCATTGGATATAATTCCCTATTTTTTTTTTTCAGTTTTATCTCAAATTTTGTCAAGTCTTTTGCATGGGAAATATCTTAATGGATTCGTTGTTGATGTTTTAGGTACCCATTAGCACAAAATTGTATTCATCAGGCAAGAAAGAGAACATGAGGAGCAATATCAGAATGCGGCAAATGACCCTACTACCATCCAGGCACTTAAAATTGTGGGTTATTAAAATTCTTCTGGCTTCCTAGTATGAGGCAAAAAATGTTGTTGAAGTATCTTGTTTGTTCTTGGGATATTCAGGCACAATCATTCAAATTTGGGGAGAATATACTTGAGATACAGGTACATGATTGTCGAAGTGAGGTGCCCCTGTCTCTCTTCTAGGTGGAAGAAGTCGCAGGGAGACGATGAAAGACTATATCACTACCTATTGCATAGCACAAGCCCTTCCTACTAGGGATGGAAAGATCAGCATTAAGGATGTAACCCAATTACCTCTCAGAATAAACTTGTTCATTATTGCAAGATTGGTAGGTAGCTCAACACTACATGTAGCAAGAAAATCATACATGCAGTATGGGATAGAGTGTCTAGAACCGATAGTATTCAACTAGAGAGGGTGTATTTTTCAATTTGAATGAACAACTTACTAAAGAAAAGGAGAGGAAGTTGAATAACTTCAGCTATGGTGTGATCTTAGTATTTTTTTCTCTAGATAAGGTACCACTATTGCAACCTTAATAGATTGTACTTGAGCCCATCAATCTGAGGACCCCATGGATGAGTAGGTGGATAGACCACATGAGCCGACATGCAGGCCCATCAGCGATCAACTTTTCACCAACCTTCTTTGTGTGGCTACATAGGTGGTTAATCATTATTGATGATTATCCTTACGTATGGATGGATTTCCATGACGATCCTGAGCTCGAGTTGCCTAAGGATGAGCAAAGGGATTCTTAAGGTAAGATACTTCGACCATCAAGGGTTTGAAATTTTTATGATTTTCTTTTGTTTTTTTTTTATGTTCCCAAGGCTAAATTATTTGATGTTTTCATGCAGACATCAGATTCATTCAACCAGTGCATGCTACATATCTTCATTGCATAGAGAGATAGCCACAGGAGGAGGTAGTAGGACCAGTACAGGTCACTGTGGTAGGACGGGATGTGCTACGATTTCTAGATCTAGAAGACATCCTATCAGAGGTGGAGTTCCACATGGAAGAAATAACACATGGGATTGAAGAGACCATGGTCAATCAACTTCCATTGTGACTTCAGTGACACACAATCGGAGTGCCCAATCATATTGGCCAATTACAACACAAGATAGCTCGTGCAATGTATTTTTATCATGATCATTATTCATTTTTCCACTTAGATATTTTTCATGTAGTTTTTATATGGACAATGTGGCCATATGTGTCTCAGAGCACACATTTTGTAAAACCAAACTTAATATACATATATATATTTTCAGTTTTTCCTAGTTCCTATTTTTATTTGAATATGATGTGATGTGCATTGAAAATTATTTACATTATTTTCGAATGTTGATATAAAACAAAATTAGCTAGGGCATCTACTAATGTGTACAAATTTCTATAAATATGTTCATATCGTATGAAATCGAAATGTATTTCCAAAATACGCACTCTCAAAACCATATGAAGGGTGGAAGGATTTCTCACTCAATAGATGTTTGTGAGTTGTAGTACTATGAGTTGTGAGTCAATCCTAATGACTATACGGTGGATACCATGTGAAATAGCATCATAAAGTAGCTCAACCATTGCAATATACTCAACTATGTTGTTAGTCAAGCGACCAATGCAAATCCATTGCATGCTCACTAGCTCATCATTCGGGGCAAAGATATCCCATGCTACGAAGGATAGGTTTCGAGTACTACGACTAGCACCTCCAGAGTAACCAATATACACTTCTAGAGAGGTTGACATCTGCAATTCAAAAGTAAGAAGAATCAACAAAAACCATGGGAAACTCTGAAAAACACACTACAAACACACTCAACACACTTATAGACAGTATGTACATAGTGTACTATGCATGGGATAAAGCATAGTATTTTTTGAGGTACAACCCATTTGTAGGTTGCGCCAATGGAACTCTGTCAAAATATACTGAATCATAAGCCCCTTTTGCAAGGAATCGCTTGACAATGTATGGGCCCACCCGCATAGGTTGGAACTTTCCTTGACCTAAATTGTTGGCCTCCTAGTCATATAAGAGAACCAAATCTCCATCCGAGGAGATTCAAGGCTTGACACTTTTGTCATATTTCACTTTGATGTGTCTTTTATGGGCTTCATTGGCTAATGTGGCATCATGTTGGGTTTCATCCAAATGAGTTATATGTAAAAGATGCTCCTCCTCTATGGAAGTAGTAGCAAGAAGTTCAACATCTATTTTCAGTAACAGGATTTCATATTCAATGGCAAGGATAACTTCCATACCATACACCAAATAGAAGGGTGTGAATCGAGTACTGGTCCTAACTAAGATTTGATATGCCCACAAGGCAGCAAAGAGAAGCAAGTGCTAGTCTAATTTGTGGACCCCTATCATATATTGAAGCATAGTCTTAAGAACTTTGTTAATCGCCTCAAATTGTCTGTTAGCTTGAGGATAATAGGGAGTGAAATTTTTATGTGAAAGTCCTAATTTGGTAGCTAATTCAGTCATCATATGATTCTGAAAGTGATTCCCATGATTCGTTACTATTGCTTATGGGACACCAAATTGATAAATCACGTGTTTGAAGAAAAAGTATGCAGACATTTCGCTAGTATTATTGAATGTAGGCATCGCTTCGACCCACTTAGTGAAGTAGTCAACAACGACAATGATGTAGCCATTCCCCCTGGCTAAGTGATCGTTACATTTCATAAAACCGATGCCTTATTTCACAAAGGGACCAATGACAACAACAGGATGCAACAGAGCAGGTGTAGATCTAGCACGCATGACATTTCTATACTGCGAGGATACATTCACGAAAAAGGATGGGCCAAAAGTAACCGGCGCGTAATATTTTTTTTGCAGTAGAGTAACCAAATAAATTTCCATCGCATGCCTATGAGTGGCACTCATTCAAGACTTTCTTGGCCTCGTCAAGAGTGAGGCACCTCCATAAAAACATATCGATACCATGATGGTAAAGGGTGTCGTCGATAATCAGATAGTTTGAGGATTGGTACCGGATACATCGTTGCTCTGAGTGAGAGATATTGGGATGGAAATTATGGGTCTGGAGATACATGAGAAAATATACATACCGTGGGTTAGATGATGAGATCAGGAAAAATGACTCATCTAGGATGGAATCTTCAGATGTAGATCCATTAATAAGGGAAGGGAGATCACATATTAGCTCGACAAAAACTAAGGATTTCTTCAATTTGGATTTGATGAATTCCAGGTCGAACTCTTGGAGAATACCAATCCACTTAGATTATTCCCCCCCCCCTAGCAATTGACTTGACAATTGTATGTCATAGGGTTGCAATCCAAAATGACCCTATTTTTGTGAAGTAAGATGTAATGAAGAAATATCTAGATGACTTAAATGGCTGCCAAAGCTAAATTTTCCACATGAGTATACTAGATCTTAGTATTGTTGAGGTTCTGAATCAAATAATAAATGGGATGTTCAGTCCCCATATCATCTTCTTGGACCAACACCGTATCTATAGTAGAGATGGTGGTAGAAAAGTACAGGAAATAGTTGCACTGATAGTTGGGGGGATATAAAAGAGATGCCTGAACCAATACATATTTCAAGGTATCGAACACCTTTTGTGTAGTGTCATACCAATGTAAGGGAATCCCATTTTTTAGTAAGCGATTAAATCCTTTAATCAGTTCAGTGTAGTTAGGGATGAACCTCCTTAGGAATTTGGATTTCCCTTGGAGTGTTTGTAACTAAACAAGAGTGGAAGGCGCAAGCAATTCAATGATTTCCTGGACTTTTAAAGGATCAATACGAATTCCTTGTTTTGAAATGACAAAGACAAGGAGTCAACCAGTTTGATACAGAACACACATTTTTGTAGGTTGAGTCGAATGTTATAATGTCGACAATGGAGGAAAATGGACCGTAAATGCATGGGTGATTAGCTTGATGCTTGGAGTGAGTAGGGAGACCATCCAAATAGGGTTTCACGATGTGCTTGATATCTTGGAAAGTGTAGTCCATTGCACATTTAAAAGTGGCCCCTTCATTCTTTAAATCGAAAGGAATATTTTTATAATAAAAAATACCCAAAGGAAAAATAAATGTGGTTTTAGGTTGGTCCATCGGGATAATATTGATTTGATTATAGCCCGAGAATCCATCTATGAATGAATAAATCTTGCAACCATCGCAATCATCAACAATCTAGTCAATAACTAGGTCAGGTAGTTGTCCTTTGGACAAGCTCGATTTACATCCCAATAATTGACACATACTCAGATCGTGCCTTGTTTCTTCATGACAGGTACAAAGTTTGATACCCAATCAGTTAAAGGAATCGGAATAGCCCGAGAATCCATCTATGAATGAATAAATCTCGCAGCCATCGCAATCATCAACAATCTAGTCAATAAATGGGTCAGGTAGTTGTCCTTTGGACAAGCTTGATTTACATCCAATAATTGACACATACTCAGATCGTGCCCTGTTTCTTCATGACAGGTACAAAATTTGATACCCAATCAGTTAAAGGAATGGGGGATGGACTAGACGGAGATGCTTTCAGATGGGTTTGGTATTAGGATACATCTTGATTTTGTGCACTATGATGTTTGGGTCGATACCCAGAATTTCCTCGTATGTCTAGGTAAAGACATCTCTGAACTCACAAAAAAGGGCTCAATAAATATCGATTTCAAATGAAGTACAAGAAACTTTGATGTATAAATTTTCGACTATTCCTAGTTTAATCAAAATATCGATAGGAATTGTTTCTTCGATATTCGAAAGGTTCTTTTTAGAGTCGATCTCATGAACGGAAACAAAATTCGTAAATGGTTCGACAAAATTAGGTAGGTACACACCATTGAGATTATCGTCAATGGTATCTAGGAAGGAGGAATGATGATTATGTTCATCCCATGACACGACATCTAACATCATGATCTCCATGATGCTTTCATAGGTAGAGAATGTGTTATTACTCTATAATTTCCCTAGGCTAAGGAGGGAAACTTAGAGGTAACCACGAAACCACTTTTAAAGTTGGGATCTAGCCCTTCCAGCTTCAGAGAGGCACCTCTCTATCTGATTTAGATTTTTTCCTTAAATATTAGGCTAGTTATGAAAGTTTGAGGTGGGTTTTTCCAAAGGTTTGGATGAAAAATGAAGGGAAAGTCCATTGAGCATGGAGTCATGAAACTTTAGGTAATCAATCACAAAATGACACAAAAGTTGTAACAGGGCAGGATAGGCAAAATTTTGGATCTTATAAAGTGTCTGTGGAGTGAAAAAGATGAATATGATTTAAATTCAATTAAATATAGAGAATACTAAGATAAATTCTATATTTAATATCAGATAGAAAACATTGATATTGTTTACAAGCCAGGGTAGAGTACACTTGAGCAAATTTGACCCTTAATCTTCTTGAAACAATAAAGAGAGAATACATATGGAAAACTGAGAAAAGAAACAATTTCACTTAAGAAAGTACATCACCAATTTCTTAACATGGGAATCTTGGAACAAAACTCTTTGTATTATTGTAAATTGATCCCTTTCAGTGCAATGCATAGCTTACATCAATATACAACCTTTCTTCATACAAGTTCCAACCCTTGTTTAGTATTATTATAATGTACTTATATACTTTTAGCTAAACTAATCTCGGATTCCAAAAAGAAATTCATTACAAAATGATATTCTAACAAAATGACATATTTTTTTGAAATAAAACTAAAAATAGAAGCCTTGAATAAATTCGGTTGTCTGTTGGAAATTTAAGGGAATTTTTTTGCTGACTATGCCCCTTTTCCAACTCCTCCCTTCTTTTGTTCCAAAAATGTAGGTCTTTTGTTTATGCTTGCTCGACCAACTCTAGTAATTGGTCCCACCTTTTTTCACCTAGAATTGAAAAATTCACCATGCTTCTAAACCTTTCATCCACCTCAGTGTAAGTTTGAAAAGTTGGCTTATTTAAAAATAAATGATGAATTTCATTCTTCATGTTCAAATCAAACTACAGGTGTTCTAGAAAATATTCTCCACTGATCGTTCCTTTTTCCTTTGCAAACTTTGATACATCGCAGCTATATTGCACAATTGGTCTTGATAATTCTCCAATGTAATCAATTTTCTGTTAGAGTTTCTGAAGTTGGTAAGTCCTTTCTCCTACAATAAGGAAAAAATTCTAATGAATCTTTTAACTTCTAGCTCCAACTCTTTATACTTGTTCTCCAATTGCACCATCAAATTCTTTTTATTCAAAAATATTTTGACTTCCATCATTGTCTCTATTTTGTCCTGGATGTTGATCTCTTCAAGTTATTTGGCTTTAGAGTTCATCGCCTTGATGATATTTTGTACTTCTTTTGGCCTATGATCAATTTCTTATTTATTCTACTCTACTACTCCTTTGACTCTCTACACCAACTCTTCCTATACAAAAATTATTTGAATAGAAGGCCACACGTTTGTAACAATGGCATTGATGTCATGCCAAATGTTGTGTTTTTCCTCTGCCAACATTTGAATGATAATGGACTGATCTTCATACTTCTTAATTTGTTGCAAGAGTTTGGAATTATTTTGTATTTCCACCAAGTATACATTATCTACCTTTATCTTATTTTCCTCCATCTTGGTGAGGGTTGCTGACAATTTCCCTACTTCTTTCTTTGTTTATCAATGAGTTAGCCTCTCTGAGGAATGCGAAACTGATATTTTTATTGTAGACTAGGTTACATTCCCTAACGTTGATGTTCCTAGTGATGTCCCTATTGTTGTCCATGTTGATGATGTTCCAATTTCCTCCCATTTCTCTTTTTCTTTTAGCAATGCCTCCATGTCTTGCTCCATTTTTTGTATTTGAGAATATTTCTCCACTACTAATGTAAACAACTTCTCTTTCTCCTTCTCCAAACTAGTGACTTCTTTAGTTTGAGGGTGTTCTATAGTTGGGAGTTTGAGTTGTTTTCCAAGAGCATGGATGTCTGTATTCTTGCTTCTAATCACCTCTTTTGTTGCCTTGTCATCACTAGGATCATATCCTAGTTCAATAAGAAATTCTTCCAATGTTTTGATTCTGGTGTCTTTGGTCATAGAGGACATTCTCTCTATCTTAAGCTGTGAGTGCATGTTGTTTAGTGAAACCTGCAACTTAGAGGTAGATGTGGCAGAGTTGGTTAGAGTTGAATAAATAATATCACCTACTTGCTTATGAAAATCGATCTGATCAATTGCATGAACCTGTTTAGCATCAACTGATAATATTGAGGCCTTATAATCTTTAGCGCCTCTCGGGGCTGCAACCTTCGACTCCAAAACGGCAATTTGAAACTTCCTCTTCTCTGAATCAAAAGTAGAAAATAACTTGTGTTGGATGGTGTCATTTTGTTTCCAAAATTTTAAGTACCCTGAAGCTTTGATAGCTTCATTCTTCAACTTAAGCTCCCTATACCTTGTGAAAATACCTGGTTATGGTGGAGCCTGGGAAGTTGAAGAGATAGGAGATTCAATGTTCTCTTCTATATAAGGGAGAGAGGTGGTAGGAGTGCTTGTTAAAACCAAATTAGCCTACTCATATGCATCCCTTTCCTCTAAATATTCTTCTTGAATTGTGATTACCTCAGAATTAGCTTTGATATTAGTCTTCATTGTGCCCTATGGATCTTTCTTCCTTCCCTTGAAAACCAGAAAATTTGCACACTTTGTTTTTGAGTCTTTGGGAGACATGATTTCCCTTAGCCTTTTAGTTTCCTTTCCTTTAGAGATAGGAGTCTATATTAAATACTAGCTCAAAAAATTTTGGCTTAGTGGTCCCTGAACCAGGTTCAACGTTAGTTTAGACAAACAAATCCCTACACTACTAGCCCTTTCAACATCAATCCATGCAGTGCGGACTGAAGTCTCACCTGTAGTATGGGGGGATGCTAGAACCAATTTTCCACACCCAGAGATGGTGGTGGTCATTTTATGCCCTAGCTCTATCTTCACATAGATCGATAAGCCTTTTAGGGCTTATCGATATACTTCTCTTAATTGGCCTCTAGACCTTCGCGAAGGTCTACGACTGTTGTTTGTGGACCCTAACTAGGAAAATTAATCACTTACATGCTTCTGTAATTACTCTTACTTCAGTATTAACCCAGATCAGCCTAAGTACTTGATAACTTCAATATTCGTTAATAGGTTCTTCGCGTAAGCAAATATTATTACTTGCATACAGATAACAATGTGAAACATATAGGTTCACGCATCAATACAACATTAAATCATGAAACCATTATTCATCATAACATAAGCGCATCTATTCATACAAAAGTAAATAGATCAAACACAGATATTTCCAGAGTAATCTTCTTTATTAGTACTTCAAATCTTCTTACAAACTCTAACTACCCTGTTCACTCAGCTGTAGGGATTCATGCACTCAGGTGTGGACTTCTACCCTAGGCCTCTGCACACAAAACTGCAAAGCCTTTCTTTTACTTCTAAAACTCTTCGGTCTACTAACCCATTACATTCATCATCATTCAACTTCAAAAGCTGCCTTAGACTCTTCTAAGACTCTCCTTTTTATACAATCCCATGGCCCTCGAACCATGGGTAGATATTCTAAAGCCAACACAACTTACATAAAATAAGGGTGGAAACCCTTTTTGACACTTTACATATATGCGCTCCACGACCACAAATTGCAGGTACTTTACAATTTTCATACAAAAAATTGGGCTTTCTGCCCCAAAACTTCGGCTTTTAACCCCAAAATCGACCCTAGGGGACCCTGTCCCAACATGCCCCCAACAAAAATATGGTGACTCGGCCCCAAGTCACTCTTCTGGCATAGAGATCTTGCTGCGAAGACCTTCCAGCTTGATGTGCACCACTGCAACTTTAGCTGTACACTACGTAGCCGCCTGCTTGACTTACTCCACCAACTGCTCCATTGTTAGTCCTATGCTATCTATCTGGATCTTCTGCTATGTTGTCTATAGGCTGGCCATCTTCTTCCTAATGGTGGTGGAGAGTACATAGGCCTCATCTAGCCAGGCACCAATATAGCCTTAAGGACTACCTCTTTTCCCTGTGCTGCTTCCGCCTATTCTTTCAGTTCCTTTGCCTCATGCAGCTTGGCTAATCTTTGTGTGATGGCAACAATGCACATCATCGCTCTGGCTTCATCATATAGTTGTTGTAATTCCCTTGACTTAGTATTCAACCTCTACAGGTTGGGATCTTCCTACAGACTTGTGATGACCTCCAACGATTGCTCGAAGAGCGCAGTGCATTCTACCACTACGGAATCTACTGTAGCGACTACATTCTTGACAGCTACCTCGCGTTGTTCTCTGACCTCTAGTGGAGTTGAAGGATGTGCCCTCAACTCGAGCTATGTAATCTTGAGGTTCAACTCAAACTGAAACTTGGCCATCTCGGTCCGAGCATCGCGTACACCTGTAGCCAACTTCCGAGTCTTGGCCTCCATAGGTGCCTCTTGGGGAATGTGTAGTTCTCGAATGGTTCTCCACGCTTCCGCTACCACCACTGCAGTGCACTCATTCTTCTCCTAGACCTTCTTCCAGGTGTCTATCACTACTATTTTCTCAATGAACAACTCTTTGTTGTTAACCTTTTTCTCGTTGATCATGCTCAGCATGCGCCGCTCTTGGGCCCTAAGTTCCATGATCACACCTGCTTGTAGCGTGTGAAGGAATTTTCCTGGGAGCGCGGCCAAGTTGAGACTAATTTTCCTTAAAGCAGCCTTTTAATCATATTTCTCCATGCTTACAGCTCTATCAGGCACTGCGATGGCCCTGAGGATCCAAAGAGTGAACCATCTCTGCTACTCGAGTGGTCCCTGACACCAAACTAGTCGACATCGCACTGCTCTGTCGTACACCTACCTGCAGTTGAGTAGTTTGGATCTACAGCTTGTACAGACCCATCCAAATGGCCACCAAGGCTTGTTCTTGATGCTACTCAAACTACTGTAGTAGTTCCATCGTCGCATCCCTTACTTTATTCCCAATGTTGTCCAAGTTGCCTACTGTCAAGGTGATCAGGTCTAGTGATGACTTGGTGGCCTTGGACTTTTTGCGTGGCCCTTCCTTCTCTTGCTCCCTATTCTGCTTCACTCGGAAGGGAGTTCTTTCGAGATCTACACCACCCTACTCTGATTGTTCTTCTTCTTCTATCTGTGGTGAAGGGGATTTCTGACTTTTGTCAGAATCAAGTTCTTCTTCCTGTTCCTTGGTAGTGTGCTCCACTTCCACGTGTGGCTTCTCTGCAGCCTCCTTCTTTCTCTTTTCAGCCAACTACTAAATTTTTGATCGAGCCTCTTCCTTCTTTTGCTTTCCCACAAACTTACTAGACTCAGCGAACAAATCTGAGGTCGTGCGCTGCTCGACTGGCCAACAATTGAGGACCTCTACTATGGCATCGTCCATCGCAAGGTATGGTAGCTAATACCACTTTTTTTCTAGGTCCTTATGCGCCCAGATGGAGATACAATGGAATTCCACTTTCAATTCCGCATATCTTGACAACTACTCAAAAACAATTAGTAACATCCTTGGCTTGCGGTTGATGGCCATATTGATGCTGATCTCCATCAATACTTAGGATACCTCGCTCTTGTGGACCCGCTCAGTGTCCTTCATGGCCCATAGCGAAGAAAAATTCGCTGCTTTTGGAAAATCTGTCGTGATTGGAGGAAACTAACTGTCCTCTAGAAACCGCCACATGATCGACACAATCGACAACAAAAGCCATTGGTAGTGGAATGTTTTGCTATGGTCCTATGCCTCCCAGCAGTTCATGAGGAAATCACTACACAGGTAGCGCACCCAATTGAATTGTATACCCTCTGCGCACTAGGCCGCTAATGAAACAACTGGTGTTGGCACCTCATATATGCGACACTTACTCATTACCTTCCCAGCCAATATCTAGGTGGCCACCTTCACGGTGGGGTCCATAATACTCGATATTGAATATCTGCGTGACTTCTTGACAAACTTAAAATTGTCCTTCATTTGTTTGGCAAGGTTGTGCTCTCCCGTCTTCCCACCAAATGCCTTGGCTGGATTAAGTCCTGAATGGGGTAGAAAGGTCGATCCTATGTATCAGCATATCAGTTATAGGGATCGGCTCCTCCAACCAAAGGCATCTATAGTGCACTAGGAACAACAACTATTCGATAACAATCAAATTTATGGGTGCGCGAGTAATGCAGCACCCACAGTAGATTCAACAATCCTACCTTTTCCACCCCATGAATCCACTTCACTGACTCCATCACGGTGACACCTGAGTCATTGTAGAATACCCTCTGCATGAAATTATCAGTAGCCAGGTGGAGGAATCGCTCTGTGTCCGCCAAGTCCCAATCTTCAAGCTTTAGATGGGGGATACGCGCCAAGGGTAGTCCTTCAAACGTGATATTCTTTGGCAGTAGGGGTGCATGAAGGAGAAACTTTCCCTCGTCTAGGTGGTTTGGAACCTTCATCTTACCCCAGCCCGAAGAGATTTATTCTAGTAGCTTTGAGATAGGGTCTACTCCCTCAATATCAATGTCCTCTCCACCCATACTAGTTTCTTTTGTGCCCTCGTCGAATTCTAGGTTTACCACCTTGCCTTTCTCCTGCGTGGTGGGATTCCCTTTCTTCTGGTGCTTCCTTGCTAACTCGCACACTGGCTGTGTCACTTTCTGTTTGTCCTTCTTCATCTTGGAAGCCTCTCCTGGCGGCGTAGGCTTTAGCCTAGGCGACCTTGGTGACTTTGGTACCGTAGCAAGCATCTCCACACTTACGACCTTAGGGGCAGCTCCCTCAAAGGCCATAGATCTTCCGGCACTAGTATTTTCCATGGGCATCGACATGAGGTTGTTAAGGAGATCTTGGGTTTCCTTAGGTAACTTTTCAAACACTGAACTGGCCACCAAATGCTCAAAAACCGCAGGATTCATGCACAACCAATAGCATGACATAGAAGCTCTCAAAATGCAAAGTGTTTTTCGTTGGGAAACCATCTATAATTTATAGGAAAATTCAAATTCAAATCCGACTGTTCCCCCCAAAATATAGTCATAATGCTAGATTGGCGACAGATTTTCAAAGATCTCACTCTTAATTTCAACCTTAAATGTTTCCCCCCGCTCCTCTTAGTCGTTTTCTCATTGTCAAATCATGAACAGTGACTGTAACGGTCACTTTGTGGCTACCCTACATGGGTTCTCCTTCCATATCGCAGCTCCCGTCGCAATTCTGTTGATACTCTGACATTATTCCATCCCGTGTAGTCCCCTAGTCACACAGCTCGACAGCCCAGGCAGTGTATTTTATTGTCCCACACCTCCTTTCAGCTTCCTGGAGTGCTAAGACTGTGCTTCCATCATATAGTAATCTGGACAAATCCCCGATGTATGGCTTCAATCAGCTTCCATTTACCTTTTCGGGAAATGGATCTCCATTCAATTTCACCAGTTGAACTGCTCCACCATCGATAATATCTTTGATGACATATGGCCCCAGCCAATGCATCTGAAATTTTCCTGGAAATTTATCAAACATGCTATCATATAATAAAACCAAATCATTTACCTTGAAGGTGCGCAGTTTGATGTGTCAATCGTGCCATGCCTTTTCACGCTCCTTCTGAACTTGCCTTTTCACGCTCCTTTTGAACCGAGAAAGTGTCTCTTCATGGAGAGTCATGTCTCATTTAGACATGACTTTTCAACCTAATTAGTAGTTTAACTAATCATTATTTATGATTATTATCGTTTAAATTATTTTACATTATTTATATATATTTTATTCGTAACATTGCCTTCTTCCTCAAAAAGCTTTGTCCTCAAAGCTTGTCAATGAAAAATGCTTGATCTTTTTTTCAGCTTCGAATGTATTTCTCTCTCGGAATAGTCATCCTCGTCGATACAAGTTGATATGATCTTCTTAGTGACAAACACAATTGTCACACTGAGAAGGGATCAGACCATCCTAGATTAATCTTCTATGTAGTATTCTGATCACTGAAATTTTGTAACGACTTGTCAGCATAAGACAGGATTGATCTTACGTCATTATTCTCTGGAACATCAGTTTGTTGTTTTTGGATTGAATGGTCCTTATACATAGCTTGGTTGATTTGTCTACTCTCATAATTCGGATGCCGATAGGGAATTTTTTTGGTTTGACATTCCCTTATTGGGCATGCGGCAATTTTTATATTTTTTTCTGGCGAAGATGTTGTTGAATTGGTTATGAAACATTCACTGGGGATGTTCATTAACTGAATTGCAACATCTAAGTGTGTCGTTTCTTCAACTAACTTGTCTTCTTGAGTTTTCATATTCATTGGATCGGTATTCATTCCCTTATTTTCAACTTGAACTGTTGTGACTAGAGATTTCGATACTTCTTCTTGAGTGAATTGTTCTAACTTGTCTTTTAATGGTTCCTTATCATCCTTAAGTTTCTTAATTTGAGTGAGTAGACTTTGATTATGGTTTCTCAGTCATAAAAGTTCTTTGATTTCTGATTTATCAACTTTATTTTTAGTGTTTTGAAATTTAAGCTTTTCATCTTTTAGATCTCTGATTTGTTCTAATAAATTTTATTAAGGTTCTTTAAATGCAAAGTTTCCTCTTCTTGTTCTAATAAGTGCTTCTTGAGTTCCTTTTTTGTGACCTTAGTCTTCTTCACTTGCGCTAGTAATTTTTTGACGCCGTCCTTGAGACGAGAAATTTCTTCGTCCTTTTCCATTATTTCTTTGTAATGCATATCCACAAGATCTTTATGTTCGTTTTCTAATGCTTTCTTTTTTTGTTGGATTTTGGCTATTTTGCCATTCTCTTGATCTTCTTGCACTTTCTCGGTACACTGGATTACATCATTATGTGGGGGTGATGATGGACGTTCAACTTGGAATAGGGATTCCATTCTCTTTCTCTGCTCAGCATGTTGTTGCTTAAGTACTGTGATTAATTATTATATATCTCTTTTTTGTTCATTACTTAGAGATTCCATTTTTTTCACTTCTTTTATCTTCCTTTTTTTTCCAACAATTTTTTTATTTTTTTTTTTTTATTCTTTATTTTTATTTTTATTTTTATTTTTTTTTTTAAATGTAATTTTTTTTAAGGTAAAAACCATTTTTTCTTTTCACTCTCTCTCTTTTTTTAATAAACACCCTTTAATAAAAAAAAATCCTTAATTTTTTTATATAATAAAAAAAAAAAATTTGAACTTAGTATCTCTTTTAATTAAATTGATTAAGTTATAATACTATGTGGTGTGTATTATAACTATGTTAATGTATTGCCAAAAGAAACTTACCAAAGTCACATCTTGACTTGGGGGGACACGCTATTTGACGAGGGAAAGCAGTTTCGCTAAGTGGATTGGTTGGAGTGCTGACAGACGTCGCAACTAGACCACACAAGAAAGTCAAATATGCAGCGTGAAGGGAGCATGGGTGGTGGGAGAATGAAGTCAAAAATGCAACGGCAACGAGGAGCATGGAGGGATCCGGGATGTGGCACAACCAATGCGTGGAGGGAATGGTTGATCCAATGACTCGGTTCAAGCAGACGAAATCTAGTGTTGTCAGCAGAGATGTAGTGGGTTGATGTCTAGATGGCAGTGGTGGTAGCGGGAAGCTATGTGGCCAAATGACTGCGTTGGAGGCTACCAGAATAAGAACACATAGAATAATGAGGAGAATAATAGACAACCATACGAATTTCATGTCACAGGTACTGTCTATTTATCCACACCCTCTTGGCGAGAGATTCTTAGATATAGCTGGATGGATGATAGTTACAAATGGAAAGTGATGGCATGCCTAGTGCAAAAATGTATATGGAGCAAAGCTTGAGGTAGATGAGCTTGTGGAGCAATCAGTCGACAATTTAGTGGAGTAGTTGTTTGCAGTTGTGCAGTCTGTGCATGTTGGTCAGGTTACAGGTATTGTTATTGGTTATATATATTATATATATTTATATATATAATATATATATATATATATATATCTTTCTTTCTTTTCTTTCTTATTTATATTTATATTTTGATCTTTTATTACTTTGAACATATCGATCTCTCTTTTTTATTTATAAATTTTGCTTCCCTTTTTTTTATTTTTTATTTTTTAATGTGACCGAAGGTCTAGTAGTGACTGGTAGAATGGAGAACCTCCAATATGTAGCGAAACGCTTGCATATTGACGGCAACAATGTTGATGACGATTGATGGCCAAGGGCTGGTGACCGAAGAACAAACTTTGTGTAGCGGTGAAGCGGCCAAAGGATCAGCTGCTCCGATACCAAATGAACTAAACAAAGTTCCTTCTATAAATTAATTACTCCAAAAGACTTGGAATATAATTATACCCATGAGGATACAAATATTATATCTTAAATGTGTGAACAAGAATAAGGATGAATTACAATGAGAATGAGAGGCTTGCTTATATACCAAGCAAGTGGCTCTTCATGGAGAGTAATGTCTCATTTAGACATGACTCTTCAACCTAATTAATAGTTTAACTAATCATTATTTATGATTATTATCATTTACATTATTTTACATTATTTATATATATTTTATTTGTAAAAACCGACACAATCGACAACAACAACCATGGGTAGTGGAATTTTTTGCTATGGTCCTGTGGCTCCCGGTAGTTCGCTAGGAAATCACTACATAGGTAGCATGCCCAATTGAATTGTACACCCTCCATGCACTGGGCCACTAATGAAACAACTGGTGTTGGCACCTCATCTATGCGACACTTCTTCATTACCTTCCCAACCAAGATCTAGGGGGCCACCTTCACCACGGGGTCCATAATACTCGATATTGAATATCCATGCGACTTCTTGACAAAATTAAAATTGTCCTTCATTTTGGCAAGGTCACGCTCTCTTGTCTTTCCACCAAATGCCTTGGCTGGATTTAGTTCTAAATGGGGTAGAAAGGTCGATCCTATGGATCAGCATATCAGTTATAAGGATCGGCTCCTCCAACCGAAGGCATTCGTCATGCACTAGGCACAACAACTATTTGATAACAATCAAATTTATGGCCACACAGTGGTAATGTGACACCCATAGCAGATTCAACAATCCTGCCTTTTCCACCCCACGAATCCACTTCACTGGCTTCAGCATGGTGACACCCAAGTCATTGTAGAATACCCTCTGCATGAAATTATCAATAGCCAGGTGGGGGAATCGCTCTGTGTCCACCAAGTCCCAATCTTCAAGTTTACGCGCGCCAAGCGTAGTCCTTCAAATGTGTTATTCTTTGGCAGCAAGGGTGTATGAAGGAGAAACTTTCCCTCATCTAGGTGCTTTGGAACATTCATCTTACCCCGACGCGAAGGGAAGTATTCTAGAAGCTTTGAGATAAGGTCTACTCCCTCAATATCAATGTCCTCTCCACCCATACCAGTTTCTTCTGCACCCTCGTCGGATTCTAAGTTTACCACCTTGCCTTTCTCCTGCGCGGTGGGCTTCTCTTTCTTTTAGTGCTTCCTTGGTGACTCGCACATTGGCTATGTCGCTTTCTATTTGTCCTTCTTCATCTTGGAAGCATCTCCTGCCGGCATAGGCTTTAGCCTAGGAAACCTTGGTGATTTTGGTACCACGATGGGCATCTCCACACTTACGACCTCAGGGGCAGCTCCCTCAAAGGCCATAGATCCTCCATCACTAGTATTTTCCATGGGCATCGACATGAGGTTGTTAACAAGATCTTGGGTTTCCTTAGGTAACTTGTCAAACACTGAACTGGCCACCAAATCCTCAAAAACCGCGGGATTCATGCACAACCGATAGCATGACACAGAAGCTCTCAAACTGTAAAGTATTTTTCATTGGGAAACCATCTGTAATTTATAGGAAAATTCAAATTCAAATCCAACCGTTCCCCCCAAAATACAGTCATAATGCTAGATTAGCAGCAGATTTTCAAAGATCTCACTCTTAATTTCAACCTTAAATTCCCCCCCCTCAGCTCCTCTTAGCCTTTTTCTCACTGTCAAATCATGAGCAATGACCATAACGATCACTTTGTGGCTACCCTACATGGTCTCTCCTTCCATGGCGCAGTTCCCATCGCAATTCTGTTGATACTCTAACATTCTGCCATCTCGTGCAGTCCCCCAGTCACACAACTCGATAGCATAGGCAATGTATTTTATTGTCCCGCACCTCCTTTCAAATTCCTAGAGTGTTAAGACTGTGCTTCCATCATACAGTCATCTGGACAAATCCCCGGTTTATGGCTTCAATCAGCTTCCATTTACCATTTCGGGAAATGGATCTCCATTCAATTTCACCAGTTGAACTGCTCCACCTTCGATAATCTCTTTGATGACATATGGACCCAGCCAATGCATCTAAAATTTTCCTGGAAATTTATCAAACTTGCTGTCATATAATAAAACCAAATCGTTTACCTTGAAGGTGCGCAGTTTAATGTGTCGATCATGCCATGCCTTTTTTCACTCCTTCTGAACTTGCTAATGGAATCTAGCCAAAAACTCTTCTTCAAGCTCTGTCAGCTACGCGAACCTCTCTTCCAAGGTTTTATGATCTGCCATTTCTGTGAATGCTGCTATGCGTATGCTAGGTACAATATACTCCATTGGCATCACAGCTTCTACAACATGGACCAGCCTAAAGGGTGTTTGTCCAGTCAACTTCTTACAAGTAGTTCTGTATGCCCATAGCATTGCGGGTAAGCGCATGTCCCAATCATTCCTTTGTGCATTGAAAGCCTTCATCACCACGTTCTTGAATATCTTATTAAATGCTTCATCATCCCATTAGCCTGCAGGTGATATGACCTACTCTTTTGATGATAAACTTGGAATTCCTCTGTCAGTGCGCTGATTGTTTCATTAAGGAAATGTGTACTGTGATCGCTCATCAAAATCTTTGAGCAACCAAACCCAGTTAGCACATATTCAAAGAGGAACTTCACTATTGTTTCCCCTATACAATACTTTATAGGTTACGCCTCTACCCATCTAGTCAAATACTTCGTCATAGTGATGATATATCGCACACTTGTCTTCTTTCCTAGAGGCTAAATCGGGCCTACAAAATCAATTTCCCATTTCTCGAACGAATGTAATGACACTAGTGGATTCAAAGGCATCCCATCCCTCTATGATGCCCTACCCATCCTCTGACATGCATCTCATGCCTTATAGTAAGCCTTGGAATCCTTATGCAGTGTTGGCCACCACAACCCAGCGCATAAAATCTTTTGTGTTGTTGATTTTCCTACATAATTTCCTCCCATAGCTCCCCCATGAGCTTCAGTGAGGATTCTATTTTGTTCAAACTCTGGCACATAATGTCACATAATTTCATCCGAGCCCATTTTATAAAAGTGTCCTGCAATAACATAAAAGTTTGTCGCGTGCACCACCAACTCCTCCTTTTATTGATTAGTATACCCTTATGGAGCCGCCCCCGTCGTCAAGAAGTGTATGATATCTGCAAAGTGATTGTCAGATACATGTACCGTAAAGAGCTATGTGTCAAGTAGGCCTTCCTCCAAATTAGTAGGAACCTCTCCTATTTCAATGCACGACAAATGATCTGGTCCTACATTCAATCGTCATAGATTCACAATGACTTTGAAATAATATTCCTACAATAGCAGCAGCCATCTGCATATATTACCCCCCAACATAGGCTTTTTAACTAGGTACTTTAATCCAGAATGGTTTGTATACATCTTAAAGTGTTTGCCTAGCAACTAGTGTCTGAACTTCTGGATCGCGCACACCATAGCCAAACCTTCGTGCTATGTCATTGAATAGTTCTTCTCAGCTTTAGACAACTTCCGACTTGCAAACTCTATAGGGTGATCCAACTCTCCCTCACCGGCCTGTGTCAGTATTGCTCTCAATGCGATACATGACACATCCACATGCACATGAAATTCCTTCTTCCAATTCGAGAAGACTAGGATCGGCACAGTGACCATCTTTTCCTTTAACACATCCAGGCTCCGCTGACATTCTTCATTCCAATAGAATGTAGCATCCTTCTTTAGCATCTTCTCCATCGGAACGGTAATCTGGGCATAACTCTTGATGAACTTTCGATGGTATCTCATATGCCCCAATGCTGCGCATAGTTGTTTCACACTTCTTGGCACCTCCAAATTAATTATAAATGCTATCTTACCGAGGTCCACCATTAATCCTTATGTGCATACCACATGGCCCAGCAAGATTCTGAAAGGAACACAGAACAAACATTTCTTCAAATTGAGCACGATATGATACCTCCGGCATGTATCCAGCATCAAGCATAGGCTAGCTACATGGTGCTTCACCAGCCCAAACACCATCCAATCGTAAAAATATACCTCCAGAAACTCGTCAATGAAGTCCTTGAACACCGTGATGACTACGCGTGAAAAGATCGCCAATGCATTCTTCAGCAAAAAAGGAATTACAGTATACTAAAAGCATCCCCACTCAGTTACGAAGATCATCTTACTTCTATCATCCGGCGATCTTGATCTGATGCTACCCCGAGAATCCAATCAGTGAACGAATATTCTTCCTATCCTCCTACGTTATCCAACACTTCATTGGTGAGCGAAGTCGGAAAAGGATCATGCACACAAGCATCATTCAGCTTCCTGAGATCTACACATATCCTTATTTCATCCTTCTGCATCTTTTCCTGAACTACTATTGGGCTCACCCAATCAGATTCTTCCACTAGTTCAATAATACCTGCTACAAGAATTTTATCCAACTCTCAACGGACCTTTTCTTTATACTTTGGACTGAGGCGGTAAGGCCTTTGATTGATCGGCTTCACATTTGGTTTCAACGTAATTTTCATAACTCCGAGGTCCCCTATTATCCCCTTTAAGTCTAAAAACTTCATAGGGAACAAGTCCTGGTATTCGCAGAGCAGCTCAATGACCTTATCCACCGTAGCATCATCCTAATAGTCCCCTATCTTCGCAAACTTCGGCTCCACCTCTATCCCAATGTTCACTTGTCTTGTTTTTAGGGGCGCAATGATATCTGGGTTTTCCATCCGCAACCCCTCAACTTCATGGCATCCTTCTGTTCTGAGATATTAATGTTCCTGGGATCCTCGTCTTCCTCTTTAGCAGTTAAATTGTAGCAGTCCAACGTATGGTGCAACTGGGTGGTCTAATCTGGTTGAATCAAATCTAAGGGATCCTATTGTATTTTGAAGATCTTTGCATTGACCTCCTGTAGTGCTTCATCAATGCACTCAAATCCATCTTCAATGTTGAATGTCATCAAGAATCCCTGTCTCAAAATATCCAAGTACCAATTCATAGGTATTACATCCAAGGTGTGACATGACAGATGCACCCACACTGGTTGCGGTTCTGCTCCATAAGCATCAGCCTATTTGGCTAAGTGATCAGGTGGGTCACTCCTTCCATGGTATTTCTCTATCAATCGTACCTTTGGGTGAACAAACCTCACCCTCATCATTCTTCTATATTCGCGCCATCCATCGAAGTTGTCTTTATGCGTACCCCACCATCTTGCAGGCGTAGCACCAAGTCCAAGGCTTGGAAGTGATGCTTCTCTAACACTTCCCTTTAAAATGCATCCAAAAATTTATCAACTTCAGTTAAACCATCATAGTAAGGCAGGCTTCTTAACTCCAATGATACGGAGCACAACGATTTTGTCATCATGTTACATCGTAGCATAGACACTTCATGCAATCTATTCTGCTAGTGTTCCAATTCCTTGTCTGAATCTAATGTGCAAGAGTTGTCATGGTCCCATGCAATACATCCATCAGCTGTCGAATTCACCCAATCTTGATCTCACGTCATTAGCTTATAAATTTGGTCCAAATCATCATCACTTTTGTAATCAAGGACTGGTTCAGTGTAGCACGACCTTCTGTAGGGTACAATGGTACTACTGCGTGGAGCGATTTTCTTTCAAATGACATCATTCGCTTCTTCAAATTGATCACCCTGTTCATTTTGATAGCCCATTCGAACCCAAGGAGCGTAGGGTAGGGATTGTTGTCATCCACGTTCTCTATCACTTCAAAATCAGCCAACACATTCGCGCCTTCGATATCGACTGTTACTCCCTATAATATTCCCATGGGGATAATCTTTTGCTAATTCACCATTCTCAATTGAATAGGAGACCACTACAGCGTAGGTCTCCCCATTCTCTCCCATGTCTATTTAGGAAAAACATTCACATCATACCCTAGATCCAGAATAACTTAGTCCATTTCATATTCTCCTATTTGTATGATGAGTCTCATCTCTCACCCTGTCTTGCCTTATGCTTACCAATTTTCCTCACCACGTGCGTTCCCTCATGAGTATTATTAGCACATTTATTGATCAATGCCTATAGTCCCCTTATGGCCTTGCTATCTCGTAGCAGCTTCATACAGGTCTCCAAAAAGGTAGTAAGCATGGATGGGTCCATTTCTTCATGCTTCTTATCCTAACTTCTTGAGCTAGAAGCCTAAGGAAAGCTTTTCTTTGCTTCCATGAAAGTTTCCCTCACATGCTCTAGATCAAACCTGACCTCCTTTTCTAGAGCTTTGCGAACCCATTCACCTTATTTAGGCTGCTTTCCCTTGTCTTTGCCATTCATTGTTCCACTTCGCAACATGATATTCACATTAGGATTCTCTTCGCAGGGTTCAGCGCTCATCATCTGCAGATTCTGGGTAGGCTACTGAGGTTGCACCCCTTTTTCACGTATCTTAGCTAGTAATATAGGGAAGTCTTCTCTCGCATGGTCAAATTGAGTGCAATATCTACACGACAGGCACGTCAGGTTCATTCATTCTCACACATAGTGTCTTGGTCCCCCACAGTTGTATAAAATAACCTATCATCGACCTCTACCAGGCCCTCCTCCACCTCGACCTCACCCACGCCCTTGAAATCCCCCTCGCACTCCCTGGTGCCTTGATCCGGATGCTGCGTTTTTGCATGTACTCTATATGCAGGTGTTTTATCCATCATTAGCTCATAGCTATGGTAGTTATGCTCATCATGACCTACCGATTGACAGAAGTTGGAGAAGAGTTGTTGTGGTGTCTGTACAAATTTCTACAGCAAGTGACAATTGTCTGTCACATGTTTTCTAGCTACCTGACAGATAGCGCACCAAAGTGTGGACCCTTTACTTGGCCCTGCTTGAGCTTTCAGCCTTATAGGCATCGACCCTCCTGCTACAACATAACTCGTGAAGACTAGGCAGTGATCTTTATCATGCCCCTAACTTTTGCATTTCATGCACCAAACATCTTTGCGCACCTCTTGTCGAACTGCTCTATCCTTCTTCAGACTTTGAAATTCTAGGAAATGGTTCTGCAACTATGTGTGAATCTATTGAACCCCCAAATTAGCATCTTGCATCGATGTCTCATGTAATCTCATCGCAATCGCGAGGGCTTCCACCTGGGTCCCAATCATTTGTTGTGATGAAGCAACCCTTAGATGAGGCAAGAGCGAAGCCACAAACGGTGTTGCCCATCTGTAAGATTCATGTTAGCTTCATGGATGATGTGCTTCTGTTATAGACATATTTGGCCACATCAACCCCAAACTTATTTGTCAATAAACTAGGGCTCATGAAACCCTAAAAGAGTTGTTTCATACCCTAAAAGAGCTTAGTCATCTGATTACATCATTCCCCAAAAGTTCCACCTGAGAAACCATCCAGAATTGGCCTAAACTAAACGATATTGATTGCTCCACTGGCAAAGTGCGATTCATACTGAGTGTTGTACTGCCAGGGCGTGATGCATACTGTTTGGACCTTCTATAGGGTGCAATGGGCGAGGATGTACAAATGTCCGAGACAGTTTTCTAGGTGGTTGCTCATGGAATCTTCTAGAAACTTCTCCTATGCCACTTGCCTCTCTGAATTCACCCAGGGATGAGTAAGAGATCTAAGAAATCTCCAAGTGGAACCAATTGTAACAAGTGGAATGACACTAATCAAAACCCCAGAGATGACTCACACCCTTGCACACATCTATAAATGGATCCCTCATCTAAGAGATCTAGAGGCTGGAATATTATGAATTGCAAGGAAGTGCTGATAGTTTGTATTTGAGGAAAGAGAATTGTATTGTTGGTGTGGTCTTGCAATTTCATGAGGTGAAGAGGGATTGAAGCTGGGAGGATGATGCTGGATTAGACAACTAGGTTGTAATTCTCCCTTCTATTTAATAAAGTTCTTCAAGTTTTCTTCCATATGATTGTGCAATTGTGAATGTTATCATTTGTGAATGTTATCATCTGTTCATTATATATCTGATTCTGTAATGTTTATGTTGTAATAGATCAAGATGCTTTTATAGTTCTTTGTTACTGTGTTTCTATAGGTACTCTCTAAGTGGGTTAAGTACGGGGAGGAGTTGCAAACTCTATCAAGGGGGAGAGAGATAAAGCAAGGGTTTAAGTGAAAGTTCCAGGTTGGTCCCACTATCTTTATCTTATTTGTTACACATAGAGGAAATCATTGAATTGCTTTAAACTGTTGTTTCTAGGGTAGCTGCCAAACCTAGAGGGCTAGTCATTCAACAAGACACTAGTTATCCCAGAAACAAATTGCCAACTCTGCTAGGGAATGAATAGATGTTTGTTTGTTGTTATTGTTTGTTTTATGCTCAATTTGATAAGCTATAGATAGAGCCTGAAGTCAGCCAGATAACCTTCAAACTACTCTTGCTTTGTAATTTCTTAGTAGATGAATGCTGCTTCAGTCAATCTCTAGTTTAGTTTATGAATTGAACATCTGACTTACAAGCACATCTATATGCCCTTTTGGTAGCTCAGTAACCTCTCAAGGCATTCCTCTATACTTTGCTCTTTACTATCCATCAAAGCTCAGCTTAACTCATTGAAAACACCTGCACATCTGAGCCAAAACCCACTTCAGTTGCGCTCTCTAGCCCATCACACTCTCTATCACTATAAACCAGTATGCATCACACCTCCCGAGTGTGTTAAGTGTGATGCATCCCTGTGTGCAATGATTGACTGAATCCTTTTTCCATTCTAGAAATTGGGGGTTTTTGACCTTGTTTCAGTTCTGTTTAGTTATTTTGCTGCTTATGAATAGTGCCTCCTTACTGAAGCCTACATGCATCACGTAGATCAGCCTCCATTAGATTAGGATTAGTGAATGTTTTTTGTGTATTTTTCATCATTTACAATCCTTTTTCGAAAAGTTGCTTAAATCGATCTGTCACTTTGGTACAAAGAGTGTCGTAACTGTGGTTTTGTATCGAAAAGAGAAGTGTCATGGATTCTTCCTTCCCTTGATAGTCGATTGAACTTTTCTTCGGGTATTTGTTCTGATTTGTTTATATTTGAAGTGCCAAAATAATTTTTATTTAAAATTGAAAAGTGTCATTTAGTCTTCCTTTCTCTTTTGAAGAAGAAATTGTCGAAAATGTCACTTTGAAAGAAATATTTCAAATCTTTGCTGCATTTAGTTTTCCTTTTTGGTATTTTTCACATTAAGGAGAACGAAAACAAATACATGCATTTGCATTTAGCATCTTTAGTTTGTGTGCAAAAAATGATTTAGGAAAATTCACTAGTGTGTGCTTTTTTCTCTTTGTTTGAAAGAATTGTAACCTTCTTTCCCTAGTAGCTAGGATTTTCATTGCTAAAATAAACAAATATTGTTTATCATTGTAGATTGCATTTTAGGAATTTGAAATCAACATCACATGGTGAACCATTGAAAGGAAAACTTTAAACAAGATCTGTTATCACTCAGGTTGTCCCTAGGCTCATATTTAGGGATACAGCCGAGGTAACCACAAACCAATCTTTGGATTGCAGGTTCTAGCCCACCTGCAATCAGAGAGGGCTCTCTCTTTATGATTCAACTTTGTTGATGATCTTAGGCTAGCTTTTGGCTCAGGGGTTTTTTGTTTGTGTTTGGATGGAAGGGAGAAATCTCAAACAAAGAGGCAAGGTAAGGTGTGATAAGTTTCAAACCATTGGGCATGGAGTCATGGATTAATGCTTGTTGTTGCGTTTTCTTGGTCACAAGAGGATTAAGGAGCGGGATAGCCACACATGATACAATTATCAATCTATTGAAAGGATGGAATGACGATCAGAGATGAAAGGCAAAGGAGAATCATTTCATCATACTGAACAAGAGGAGAAATGGATGAATGATTATCTAGGAGTAGCTAAGAATTCCTAAACTCTCATTCATATGTGAAAGAAACAACGTAAACAAGATCAGTTAAGTATACATGTTCATAACTATTTCTGATGAAAACATGAAAAAATGCAGAAATTGAGCGTAAGGTGTAGTTAAACAAATCCTAAGCTATTCTTCTTTTCTGCAGATTAGATAGCGGAACGGTGGTAAACAAAACATGAAAATTAACAGAGTTGAGAAACACTTATTGATTCATGTAGAAGCACAGGAATTCCGTAATCACTCCTTGGCCAATTAAACACATCAAACAGTTTCGAAATCCATGCCTTCAGCAGTCTTTGATTATAGAAAATATGACAGTTACAGTGCGGGTCTCTGCTTGAAGAAAATGTCGAGATAAATACTAAGCAATTTCCTCGACTCACTCACCAACCCCCTTTAACCTATCTTTCAGGGTGCTATATATAAGAAAAATATCAGAAGTGATTTATTACAATTGACCTAAACAGGTTTGCTGGAAAACCTTTTCTAAAAACCTAAGTGTCGCTGGAATTAAATGCAGGTAAGTCCTTTGGGCTGCGCTAGAGGCAACTGAATCAAAAAGAGTGCAATGTGACCCTTGGAGGATCGATGCGGTACTGCTGGAATGACTGTACTTCGGGATCTGTAGTTCTGATCTGGTGCAAGAGCAATGTGCAATAATTTATGATTAGAGGGTTTTGAGTGGCTTCGCCCTCTTTCTCTGACTTTGCTGGAAAGTATTAAATGTTCACCTGCTTTGGACCGCTGTTAAGATCTTTCGCTGATACTCTTTGCCGCTACATTGATGATCTCCACCACCTACTGATACTCTTTGACATGCTTTTTCCCTAATGATTTGACCTGATACACTTTAATCTCTGTCACTGGTCCTTTCCTGTCTTTAAACCGGATTAATTTGACAAAATCGGGCGATTTCGGGCTTTTTCGGCGCAAAAAGGGCCAAGGAATCAAAAGATTCCCCAAAAGATTCCCCGAAACGCCCTATTTCCCGTAGCAATGCACGATTAGCGCTTCGCGCTAATCGCGCATCGCAAACTACCTCTGTTTCTTGTTCCGTAGCTCCGAAGTGCGATTTTTCTTCCTGCACGAATTTTCGGTTTCTTGGCTGCTGACATCAACATGACGTTAGCAGTACGGCGGGTGACGTTAGCCTGCTGACGTCAGCAGTGGGTCCCTGGTACAGACGTGACATGATGGGGTGCTCATACTTGTAGGTGATGCGATGAATTTTTTCGATGCGATCACAATATCGCGTCGGCGGGGAATAGGAAGGTAGTTCAGTTGGACATGCGACGCTTGCGACAGCCGATCGCCGATATCGCAATATCGCATCCGCAGGGAATGGATGGGGCATAGCTTATATGGTGAGAACATTGTGATCTTGCGATGCGAGCTGGTGTTCTAAGATCTGCGGAGTGTTAAGGAAATCGGCAAGGGTCTATTGTGGTCGGAAGAAATCAGTAAGTGGGTCAGCAAGACGCTTGAGGCCTTGGAAGGGGTCCGATAACCTACAAGGGATTTTATGCTTTGGAAGGAGTCCATCGTATTTAGAAGATGGTTTGAAGGGGCAACATGAGGGCTCTTGCTAAGTTTCAGATAAACTGAGCAATTCCCGGGGGTACTTATGGTTATTTTTCAACCAGGGGGAGGGATATTTACATAGGGGGATTATTTACATAGTTTTAGTACGGGGACAGGGAAAATATAAGGAGTTAAATAATAATGTCAGTGGTTAATATGGAGATGGTAAGAAAGCGCTAAGTTTCAGAAATCTTAGGCTGCAATGGGGGAATAGAATCTTATAGAGGGGATATGGAATTCCTTTGAGTAAAGCAGATCTTCACCCAAGCTAATGATATGAAAATGGTGGAACTAAGTGGTATCAAGCAGATCTTGACCTCTTTTGGGGAAATTAGTTAATGATTTGGGGGAGATGGAGAAAGGAAGTTAGTTATGCCTGTTTTTGAGTCTCGCCTAGAATTGCCTGGTGATTGTGTCCTGAGTAGAGATGACACCTGAAAACCTGGAACTGATCAGCGATCAGAATTCTGCAACCTCAACTACCTACCCAGCCTACTTACCTAACATTTTTTCTTCTTTTGGTTTGGGTGCACTTAGACTTGCAAACCCATCATTTCAATTTTTCTTTTTTATGCTTTCCTATCTACAAACTACCCTTTTTTCTTCCAAGGGCCAAGATTAAGCAGTTGGGCTCCTTTGATTCTCTACCTATCTAAGAATCTGCCAAGATTAAGCTGTTTGGACAGATTTTCATCCTCTATATTCTAAAACAGGAAATTGAAACCTAGGGAGACCAAGATTAAGCTGTTTGGACCTCCCTTTAGCTGAAAATTGTACAAAACTGGAATAACTTCTCAAAATTTGGAAAAGCAGTTAGATGAACTCTAAGTAGCCTTCTTTGCTTGGTGATTGTTTAGCAAATATGGAGCATTGCAGCATGCAAAGTATGACATATTTGGTCTGTAAAAATGTCAATCATGAAATCTGAGTAACCTGCTGCAGCATGAGGCTAACAGTGGCTCCACTTGGGGATGGCTTTTCCTTATGAGGAGCCAAGAACAGCAGGTCAAATTGCCTTATTTCTTCTGTTATGGTTGTGCTTTGAACTTGTTAGTGTTGACTGTTGGATTGATTTGAACTTTTGGATTGGGAACATCTCTTTCCTTCACTTGTGCTGCTGTTAAGCTGCAAAGCACTGCCTGCTTTCTTCTGCGTGCTTTAGCATCATGGATTCTTACAAAAATCAAAACACTGGTATATACAAATATTCTATGTACAGAATAAAACACCGCCTGCTCTTTTCAATCAAAAGGATCATTGTAGTGCTTTAGCATTCGGCCATTGACAGGGCCATATTCAGCTATGCTGCCATCTGGAGATTTGAGAAAGTAGGTATTATGGCCTTGCACAGCGCTGATAATGTACGGAGCTTTCCACAGAAAATCGAATTTTGCGTGTTTTCCCTTGTCTTCTTTTCGCGAATCCCATCTTAGGACTTTGTTGCCCACCCAGAAATCCTCTGCTTTGGCCTTCTTATCGAACATCTTCTTGAGTTTTTCTTGCAGTATTTGAGCTTTGTTGAAGACTTGCTCTCTGGTTTGCTGAAGCTGAACAGTTTGATTAACTCTTCTCTGCATGTCATTCGGTTCAGCCTGAACTTCTTGTAACAATTTAACAGTAGGTATGCCCAGAGATGAAGGGAACTTGGCTTCCATGCCATATACAAGTTCATAAGGGCTCATCCCAATGGATTTCTTGGTGGAAAGTCTGTCTACCCACAGAGCATTTGTGAGCTTCTTGTGCCAGTTCTTTTTGTTTTCTTCCAGCAGTTTCTTTATGATATTGATTAGGCTTTTGTTGAAAGAATCGGCCAAGCCATTACCTTGAGGGTAGTAAGCTGTTGAGTGGCCTACGGTGATGTGGTATTTATGGAAAAAGTTGATGATTTTTTTGGATTTGAAAGCAGCAGCGTTGTCAGTAATAATTTTCTCAGGGCAGCCAAATCTAGAAAGGATATTGCTCTCAAGGAATTGGATAATGGTGGAGTCATTGGCTTGCCTACATGGGATGGCTTCAATCCACTTAGTGAAATAAGCAGTGGCTGTTAAAATCCACTTGTGTTGGCCTAAGGAAGAGGGATGGATTTCTCCAATGAAGTCAAGACCCCATTGTTGAAAAGGTTTCTCGGTTGAAATGGGCTTAAGGGGCAAGGGCCGTAGTTTTCTTTTCCCTTCAAAGATTTGGCATTTGTGGCATGAGACAACAAACTTCTTTACATCTGCAAACAAAGAGGGCCAGTAATAACCAGCCCGTAAGATCTTATCAGCTGTGGATTTCCAATATAAGTGTCCTCCACAGTCCCCTGCATGGAATTCTTTCATGATGCTGTTAGTTTCATTTATAGTTAAACATTTAAGCAAAATACCTTCATGATTTTTCCAAAATAAAGCACCATTTATGACACAGAATTTTGATGATTTCATCCTTAAAAATCTTTTCTTGGTTCTGGAAAATCCTGGGGGAGCACACAGGTTTAACAATACAAAGCAAATATCAGCGTACCATGGATACTGTATGAAGGTTTCACTGATCTGTGGAGTCGCCAACTCCGGTTCATTGTCCAGCTGATTAATGTCTAGTGCTTGGAAGTTTGTTTCAGTCATTAGTTTGGCTAACCCTTGTCCTTTTATGAGCTTGGTGGGTTTTATTTCAATGTCTTATTCAAGGATGTTGGCAATCCACTTGCCTCTTCTGCCTTCCAGTCCCTCTTAAGTTAGTATATCCTTTACAACAACATTAGGGACATAGGCAATCACATGGGAGTATAGGATGTAAATTCTAAAATCTTTGATGGCTTTGACCAGGGCATAGGCCTGCTTTTCCATTATTTGATATTTCAAGGGCGCGTCTCTCAAGGCTTGGCTGAAGAAAGCAATTGGTTTTTCGTTGCCCTGATCATCTTTCTGTAGAAGGACAGCAGCTATAGTGTGTTCAGATGCGAAGGACAAAATGATAAAATCTTTTTCGAATTGAGGACTGGTGAGGACAGGCATTTGAGTTAGGGAAGTTTTTATACTCTCAAAAGCCTGCTTGGCTTCAACAGCATGTTGCTCAGTAGCCTTATTAGCTCGGCTAGATTTGGGATAAATCTCCTCAGGAAATTGATCTTTCCCAAGAAAGCTTGCAGTTCTTTTATGTTTCTAGGATAAGGGATTTGAAGGATAGCTTGAATTTTTTCCGGGTCAATTCTAATCCCATCTTTTGATATTATATGCCCTAAAAGCTTGCCTTCCTCCAGGGCAAATAGGGACATCTTAGGATTCAAGGAAATGCCGTATTTCCTACATGTCATGAAAATTTTCCTTAAGTGCTTAAGGTGCTCTTGGTCAGATTTGGAGAATGGGGTCAGGTCATCCAGGTAAACTACGAGGAAATCATGTATCTCCTTAGCAAACGCAATATCCATTTCCCTTTGAAAGGTAGCACCGACGTTTTTTAGCCCAAAAGACATTTTAACGTACTTGAATGTTTCCCAGAGTGTGGTAAAAGTTGTCTTGTCCTGGTCGTCCGGGTGAACAAGTATTTGTTTAAATCCTGAAAATCCATCTAGTAAAGATATCTTAGAGGAACCCACTACTCTTTGCAAGATATGATCCATTTTGGGCAACGGGTAGTGGTATTTTAGAGAGACCTAGTTTAAATTTCTCAAGTCTACACATAGTCTTATCTCTCCTATTTTTTTCTAGTGGGAACTAAGTTAGACACCCATTCAGAAAATATGATGGGTGCAATGATACTTGCTTCAAACATTCTCTTTATTTCTTTTTCAATCAAGGGAAGAAGCATGGGGTTGATTCTTCTAAGTTTTTGTTTGAACGGTTTTTGATTTG